>JAQGAK010004844.1:0-11301 GCA_034696945.1 Lipothrix lubbocki
CTTTATAAGAGAATTTCTATATAAGAGGCAGATTTTGGTGATTTATAGCGTTCTCTTATAGCGAGGTTTCAGTGTATCATACTGTTCAATTTCATATCCGTCCTCAAAAACTGTGTAGAGAACGACATTCCTGAACTTCAGCAGACGCATGTCGTTCAAATCTGTTTGGCGTGTGTCCGTATCAGTAAGGTTGTGCATGTGCGGGAAGTGAAATTGTAGTAGTAAATACGTTCGTTAGTTCGTCCTCCAGGTTGTCTCAAAATGTCCTCCTGCTGTTCCAATCCCAGGGAAATAACCCAAAATAAATATTCAGACGTGAACTTTATGGGTTTCCAAATCTTTTGCAGAGCTTTTGACAATGCGACAAAGGTGACAAACAGAGTAACAATAATCGCCAATAAAACTAGTCATATTTCCGAATTGAACGGATGAAAAAACACTAAAAGTGTTTGTTGCAATTGGTGCACACAAGCCGTGGTGATAAGAGTCAGAGGCTGAAAGTTTAATGTTAGAAAATATTCAGTGTGAGGCTTATCCGGGCAAAAAAAGTATTTACCGAAGATTTACCGAGTAATTATCGAGGTGTGGAAATAATGAAGACTGTATAAGAAGGATTTGAGATTAGAGAGCTTTTTATTGAAAATGGACTGACGAGATAGTTTTAGGCGAGGGCGTTTATATTAATAGGAGCCGGATCAGAATTAACGTAATGTCAGGGTTATTGAGATATAACTGGTGCATGGCAGTTATATCCATGAAAAAATGGTATAAATTAGGGATTGACTAGACGGAAGAGGTTCAGGAGGCTAAGGAGAGGAAAAGGATGCGATGTCCTTACAGTATTCATTTGTGGAAATGAATGAATTAGGCAGTAATTATGTAAATATGCACGACAGTATGGGAACAAAACAAATAGTTTTCAAACGGCATGAATGAAAAAATCTCTACATGTCTCTATTTACGACCAGAGCATAGGTGTCATAACGAAATACATTTTCTAATATCCGTTAATCCACAGAGAATATGGATCTACAAACCTGTCGGGTTTCGGGATAAACGACGTCGCAGAGAAAAATGCATAAGTTTTATGCTGTACAGTATTTCATTTGACCTAACTACAGCTAACGCACTATCTTAGCTGCTAATTTCACCTACAGTGATTTTAATGTGTTTTGATTGAAAACAAAAATCGCAAATACATGGAATGTAATAAATCATAACGTAAATATTAAGATTAGCAACAATGTAATCTAATCAGCAGGTTGATAATAGAACTAGAAGGTGAACAATAATTGAACGGGTAAATAAAAGTTAGCAAGTAAATATTAAAAATAGCAGGCAAATAATCACAACAGGTGAATGATATAAAATACCAGATACAAACTAAATCAAAAGCTACGTAATACAAATCACTAAATAAAAATAATCATTTGGCAAAGAATGTAAAGCATAATAAAAGCCTAAATGTATACAAAGGATTGTCAAACTGTTCCTGTTGTAGTCATATTATCTGCTTTGCTTTTGAACACGGTGTTGCAATTATAAGGCCCAAATTGGTTTAAAATTATCAATTGCGCATTTAGTATTTATTTTCCCAGCGCATATTGTTATTACTGGTAAAACTAATTTTTTACTACCGCAGCATTCAACGTTCACAGTCAGCTTAACAAAATTAAGCCTTCAAAACTACGTGATTTAGAATTTGCCCGAAATCTTTGCTCACAATTTGAGTGTTTCTATTTACATTTTAAAAGACAAATAAAAAAAATTTGGGTTTATACAAACTACAAAATAATAACTAGTTGAATTAGCTGTGACGTAATAAATTGTATATGTAGCACAAATTATAACATTTGCGAAAAATCGTGGCAAACTCCTTCGTGAGCCACTTGTTGTGATTTCTTTAATAATTTGTACGTTCTGCGCTTTGTAAGTTTTCATAACTATTACAGCGGTTTGTTTATTATAAAATTAATCTATACAACATTGAATATACCGTAGTGATGCATTATTACATGCTGAATATAATATTAGAAGCGAAGGAATAAGCTGATTAGCTTGGCATATATCTTGCTGTGGATAACTAGTTTCGCCTCGGGAGAAACTGGAAGTTTAGGAACACGTAGCACTAAATGTGCAGTGAGTAAATTGTTAACACTTGTAGGAAGCAATGGTGGAAAGACAGAACTTCATGTTCATAATCAAGGAAAATATCATAGCTGTTGTAATCAATATCCACACATTCAATTAAAATGGCTGCGAATATATTGAATAGGAAAGGTAATATTTGATTCCGGTGCAAGTTGTAAATTTCACACTATTAGTTCGTTTTTGGAGAAAAGTTGTCTCGCGACCAGCAAACATGTAACTGTCAAATAATAGTGTTTGCCAGGAATTAACCTTTCCCATAGTTCAGACAGCTTCCATGCGCAACTATGACGACATGTCATGTTAGAGTATCGCTGTCAAATCAGATCCATTATAAACGATTGTGTAGTTAAGGATGATTTGGTATTGAAGAGCATTTGGGCGCCTCCAATGAGGTCCTCAATACTAATTGTGTGTATGTCGGTATTGAGATACGGTTTCATCAAATAATTATAATTTCGAAATATTGCTTCCGTTGTTTTATCAACGCATTGTCGCATATTCGACTTAATGAAGCAATGCTTGTTAAGGCTAACAATGCCAACTCTAGAGCAGAAGCAAAAATGACAAGTGGCGTACCAGTTCTAGTGTTGTCTTGCACAATGAGTTTTCAAAATTATTAAATGAAACCACCTCAGATCATAATCAATTATACCATGTATTAACGAAACAACATTTGTTTACATCGAAGCGGCGATATCCATCAATATTAAATACCACGATGACGAAAGGGGTAGATCGATATGGGAGCATGTACGTACTCTGCCGCATACTTTTGCCAAATAGTGGCCCAGACTGGTGTATCCACAAGATTGCCTGGCATTTTGATACCTTATATGGTTTACCAAAAAGATCACACAATCGGAAGTTGCAAATTTTGATATGTATTTATTGAAATAAACCAGAGGTATTTTCGCCTTATCCATGTTTTGAAGGCTACGATTTGGTGTGTATATAAGCAAATACCAATCCTGAAATGCAAATACCAATGATTTTAAATTTAAAAACACGCCGTGAAAACAAATACTTTGCGCGTTTGTGATCAGAATTAAAAGAATCTGAACGATAGGAATTTTGATGCTATTTTTTATATCCATTGTCTTATATCCACAAAATACATATCTTGAGGTATTCTTTAACTAAAACTGACAGTTATCGACCTTGTTGTCACAACACGACAACAAATTGACAGAATTACAAAAAGTGTTCGTAAGTTTATCATTTGAACTCACCGTTGTGGAGAACTGGGGACAATATACGTACTAGTGCCCTATTCGTCAGCAGCTTCATCGCGTGTATAGATAGTCGATGTTAAATTCGTAAAACTATTGGGTGAGCACGAAAGGCCTTTGGTCAATGACGGTTCAAGCGCGAAATATTAATTTAACTTTAATTTTGTTTGATAAGTAATTACACATGCACTAACCAGTGAAATGTGATCCATTATTTTTGAGTAGACTGAACTCTCGCTATAAGAGAACGCTATAAATTACCAAAATCTGCCTCTTATACAGTTAGAAATTTTCAATTAGAGAGAGCTCGTATGCATATACATATTAACAATTTTGAGACAAACTGTGGTTGAAATGATCTTTTAGAAGTTATGTTAAAAAATAATTAGATAATTTAAATAATTTGAGATAAATGGATACGTCTTGTTAGATGTAAACCCTATATATGGGGTATAAATTTGATGTGAATAAATCCATCTTGAATTTATAATCAAAATAGAAACTTTATGTAGTTTGTTTTACTGAGCTATTTTAAAAAGGAAAAACTACCAAATGCATAAGAAAAATTTCTCAATATGTATGTGGTAGTGACAATATTGGACTTTGCTGGTTCCTAAATTTTCAAATTGTTGCAAAACTATAGAATGTGCCGAGATTATTTTAAACACACCTGCATAGGTTCAGCTAGTAGTAGTCATCAAGAAGAATAACACTACTTTAGCTTAAACTCGCTTTCCGAGGCCACAGGAGCTCATATGTCTAACATATTAGCAAACAATTAATGCATCATCGATCATAGCAAATGCACAAGTATGTAGCTCTTTTGACTCTGCAACAACCAATCCTCGCACTTCCGGAAGTCTCTTTACTTCGAACGATGCATAGTATTGCATGTATTGATTGTATGCACCGAAGAGAACTTCCGTGTTGGTAGATTAGGCATATTAAATGACTTATGGGACCACATGGACAACTTTGAACTTGAACCAGCAAAACGTGTCGACGTTAGGACAACCCATGAATTTGACAATTTAATTCTCTAACTTTCAAAGGTTATTCAGCGCAGAACCCAATTGCATACGAATGTATAACCTGATCGGTTGTAAGGGCATTATGTACTTTTTATCGCCTGGTGGCTATCATCAGCACTCTAAAATGTCAAAAAACAAATTTATACGTAAATATATAAGAAATCACATGACTAAATATTATATAATCAATAAATTACTTTTTACGTACTTTTTTATGAATTTTCTAAACAAATGCTCTGGGACTTCCTGCATAGGCTGAAGTTTGGTCCACCCAATCAATCAAATTCCCTTCGTTTGTGCCTTCTGAATTTGTCTTTGAAATCTTGGAAGGTTTCATGTTTTGTTATAATTAATAAATAATTAATAAATTTTTAGTCAACTAAAGTAAAATCACTAAGAATATTATTAAAGGTACGACTTGTAAACAATTATTGTGAATATTCATGTTTGATGTTCACTCAAATCACAGAAGATTCACAACGTGAGAGTTTTATCTTATCATTAAATAAATTACTTGCACAATAGTATACCCATAGTCGCCATGGATTTCCAGGCGACAATAGATAAGTATATGTAACGGATAATAAGCGTTAATTTGTATGTTAGCTTTTTTTCTTAAAACTCTTCTCGATGTCTCAAACCTGTCGTCGCTTTTTAAGACATGCTAGATTTTCGTTTACTTTCGCACTCACCAAATACACACACATACATCCTAGCCAAATTTCCATTTCCCTCTCTATCTACGTGCACAATGCTATCTTTCTCTCTCTCTCTCACTCACTCTCTGTGTCGCTTTCTAAGGAACACATGTTAGATGTAAATGTGCTCATATACATCAACATTATTATTATTATACACATGTCTCGCTTTTTTTCTCAACACACACATGTACATGTGTGTTCAACATAAATTATTTTTATTTTTTTATTTTTTTATTTTTTTAATATTAATTATTATTATTATTGCCCGGGCAACCTATTTGCTGGAAAAGGGCGGCTATTATTTTTTTTATACCCGCCCTGAGCTCTGTAGAGCTCTTTACTTATATTATATAACTTTTACATTTTGTTGCACCACCAAATTTGACATACGTACATATTTGTCCAGTCCACTGTAAACAAAATACGAAATTTTTTCTTTTAACGAATTGACGGGATGCAGGGGTAAATATCAGCCCAGGATGCCCATAATATCAGGGCATCCCTACCAAGCGGGACAAACGAGTATATCATCTGCTTATCGAAGTCTCCCTCTTTTGAACTAATCGAAATGTATAAAAACTAGTTAAAAGTTTTAATTTAGATTGTCTCTTAGTAACCTTCACAGCCATTTTAATGTAATGATAATTAAAACCCATACATATTTGTATTGTTGCGTAGGTTGGGGTTACGTAAATCTTGATTGCACAAAAAAACTTTAATAACAAAATAACATTTAACGTTATTTTAATTTATGGCGTGACGTTATGTTGCGAACGTTAGGTTTTTGTTTTTAGTTGCTTTTGTGGATTGATGGTGAGTTGTAAACAAAATGCAAAGATGAAGCTGAAATAGGATGGAGACGAGTAAAGTCTATCTGAAATTAAAACGTACACACAAACTACACACAGCTACACATTGCGTTGGGATCTTATCATTTCACGTTCTTATTTACTGCCAATAGCATATACGTATGTATAAAACTTTCTTTCCTTTTGTCGCACCTGTCAAAGGACTGTTGTCAGAAACGTTGTGCAAATAAAATAATTTGTACTGAGTAAACAAACACCTCATTCACATTGATTAACTATGTATACAACCTATTGTTGTTTTAAAGTGGTTATTCTTGGAAGCCACATTTATAAATCAAACATTCTTACGATGACTCAAAACATCATCATATATTGTCGCAGTCACTCCGTTCCCTCGATTCGCTCGTCGTCAAGAATGAAGACGGCTTGGTGTATTTCACTAACGTTGTTATAGCTACGCTTTGTTTATAATTGTAATATTGCTGTGATCTTTAATTGTTATGTATTTTGCAAAATGTGTGATATGATTTGTTTCTTCTATTCCGATTTCTACTCGATTTGCGCCCATAAATACCAAAGTGTTCCTCATCTCATGATTATTATATTAATATTCAAGTATTAATAAACATACTCTTCACCTCTCTTAGCCTAATGCGGCCGTTTTCCTAAATCATTTCGTGTAATTTATAAAAAAATTCAACAATAAAAACATATGTAATGTAAGTACATAATATACCTTTCAATTATATATTTATGTACAAAAGTTTCTCATTACTGTTTGCTAACACAATACATATTTGTATTCAGTAAATTCCGTTCTTCAAATGTCATTTCTTTAAAGCGGCAACGCTTCTACAATTGAACAACATCATGAGAGTAGAAATTCATACTCTAGCAAATTCATGTTCAGTAATACTAAATAATTTCACTATACTGCATGTTATCATATTTAAAATGCATACGCTGGCTTCACACAATATGGTTGATGGTTGCTGGCTTTCTTAGAACCACAATTTTTATGTAAGTATAATTTAGCTATTCATATGTATGTGTATATTATTTTATTGTCAAATTTCCTCAGCGCAAACACTGTTCAAGAGAATATACTACTTCACAAGCGACTACAATCATGCTGAAGTTTGTATATGCTGAAACAATTGCTGATATTTCATTTAAACATACATGTCTTTGAAGATTTAGAAGTCATTGTTGGAATTGTTAATAGAAACAAAAAAAAGATCTAAAACCATTATGACCACAATATCAAACGCGTTTTACAAAACCTTGTTGAAAACTATTTTTTGTAAAATAATTTTCCTTTTGCTCTCATTGTTGATTCTTCGACAGACGCTTCAAACATTTCATACTTAATATGCTATATTTAAACTCTTGAAAGCGGATATCCTATGGTCGCGCTGTCTGTTTCAGGAAATCCATTTATATATGTTATGTGCATACGCAAATAATGTTCATTAGACACTGAATACTGAAATATAAAATGTACATATTTTGTATAGGAAATATACTGAACTTGATGGTGCAGGGATAAAAACCATTCGCTGTTCCGACCGGGACAAAAATGTTTGTGAATGTTTGTGTTCCGATGCTCAAAACCGTTCCGGTCTCAATTTTTTCGGGATCACTTTGAATGTTCCAGAATTGTCCTGATTCATTATGGGACAAAAAATGTTCTGAAATTGTTTCTTTTCGATTCCGACCCCGATATATCGGAGTGTTTCGAACCCGACTAGAAGCTCTAATTACAATGATCACGGAGTTAATACCTTAATTTATTACTTGCAAATTGATGTTTAGTATGAGATCGGGAACTTGGCATTTACGTGTATCCCCCGTTTTGTTTTCACCTCCTATAATCTGTACATTTATAAAAACAGTACGGAATTGGCGAGACGGCATTTCAAAAGCAACCATAGGATGTGGGGTAATAATGACTAATTTTCAATCTTGAATTTAACCAGTTTTACAAGTTCCTGGTAATAGTGAAACTCTTACCTGTGATGGGAATCACCTGGATATTTGAATTAATATCGTGGTGGCACAGCGGCAACGAAACGACCAGGTACACCGTTGCCTTTGATAGTGTCAACTCTTCTCATATTTATTATTATTGTTTTTGTGCGCGACAGGTTTAAGCATCTCTGAAGATAAATTTTTCCAGTACAGTACCTTTGCTACGACGACTAATGCCGCAAATAAAAAAGTGTTCGATAATATAAAAAGATGCTAGACGTTTGGCAAATGATTTTCCAGGACCAAATAATGTTTACGATTTAAGTATGTTCTTCCAATCGAATTTGTACGACAATATAAGATCTTAGGCATTTAGAGCTCACTTTGCCACCGACGATATGCTAAAAGAACGAGCTGAAAGAGGCAACCAAACAAGACTAGTGTCCTAATATTTCGACTACCAGTTAATTCTAATTTTTAAACATACCTAAAACATGTACATTTTGAAAATTCAACGTTTAGACAGTTGTAGTACTTTATGACTTTACATTTTAAGCGCTCCTTTACTTATACACATAATCATTTGCAAAATTTGCCGACGTGATGCATGCAAAATGTGCACAAGGTTACTCTTTGAGGTCGACCAATAATTCAATGATATTCCACACACACATGTTCTCCAACTCCAACAAATTTCAAGTAGACACAAAACTCCGGCCATGGCTAATCCATATCCAAACGTATAAAATATTACATTCAGGTTTTCAAATGACATTGCTTTGTAGTAGTCTTCCCTATTATCCTCAATTTTTTTGTACAATGGAAATCGTATGCGCTCCCAATCAATCCACAGGTTCCGCAAGCCGGATGTAAAAACATATTTGAATCTTCTCGTTAGCGGATTTCCAAAAAAATTTGTTTCATGAAAAATAAAGTACCCGTTGGGCATAACAATGATTTGCGGATTTGATTTGGTGTTTACAAAGTTGATATAATTATTTCTCTTTTCTTTAGACAGGGAATTCAGAACTGACCAGACAATTTCAAATTGCGACTCGGTTGTCACAATTGCAACTTGTTCGTTTAGTTGTGCATGTGCTTTAAATACCTTCAAAATATCCGTCACACGAACAACTTTTAAAGGAAACAAAATGTAATTATACAGGTCGAATTCAAATATGAGTACTATCTCAAGTATCGTGGCAATTGCAATATTGACCTTATCCTGAAACCCATGAGTATAATTACCACGACCGAATCGCTATCCATTCCGTTGATAATATGAGTAATGTAGTTATTACAAATTCTGCTAAACTCGGTCGGAAAGTCGGGTTTCAACCGCATAAATGGCAATGTTGAGTTACCAAGCTGATAACGACGTACGTAATCCGAATCAATACCATCTCGGTCTTCAAACACTGTGTACCCTGTGAACCTAACCTAACTTAATTGCATTTTTACGGCTGAAACTGGAAAAGACTCCAGACTCCGTTATTGTCCATTTAATACTAAAATCTTCGGAAAGCATCCCTCCACTCCACGCTACCGCGTAACCGTTTCGAGTTGCACGTTCACTTACTTCCCACATACGGGACACAAAATGCTCTGGTTAATAGCAATGAAATTCGTATATGCAATTGTATTTCATTTCGGACCCTTGTACCTCGTCGGTACAATAATAGCAAAAGAAGTAACCGGTGATTGCATTTGGCGTGTGATACAACAATAAAAATATATTTGGTAGGTTCAAGGCAGGTAGAAACCGCACCAATTTCAGTGTTTCAAATTTTTTGCAAATTTTAGTGCTAACGTGTTTGGATATAATTTTGAAATAAATATAAAATTTATTAAATTAAAATCTTCTACAATCGTAAAGTAGCTGATAATCCAATTCAGCTGAACGTAAAAATCTTGACCAGCTTGAATTCCATGCAAAACTTCAGGGTTAGCAATTTCAGGAGAAATCAAGACAAGAGTTGTCAAGCATGACAGTGAACGGGATTTAAAAGTTAACCGAATATTTCGTGAGGGCATCAAGGGATACGACACCACAAAAGGCGATGTTACATCTCCGAAATCCACGATAGGTTCATATTTCAGAATATTGGTTAAGCAGTTGGGGAATTTTCGAACAATGCTATTAACTTAACAAACTTTTGGGAACAACAAAGTAAAACAAAGTCAAATAGTATTACAATTATTAAAAATACTCGTTCAATCTGATCATACGGAAACATTATCCGTTTTAATGTTAACGTTTTAAAGTTGTGGTATAATTAATCGTCTGCAAAGTAAAGTTGATTCTTAGCTGTAGAAGCTCTGGCAGCTAAATAGGTAATTTAACAAAATGGCGGCTTATCCCTACGTGGACAAGTTGTGCTGGTATCCGTGTGTTTGCATGTTACATTTCGTGTCCCTAATCAATCGACAAGAAGTTTTTCTGCTGTATGTACAGACATACGAATAATAACATGCAAACGTTTTCCTAAGGGAAATGTGATATGTAACGAGTCGTTGGAATTTAAAGTCATTCCCGAGAGTGTGGGGAGTAGTTGCTGTTTAGTCAAACCATTTACTATGGTTGGAGAATGTATAAACTATTTGCTATAAATAGGGCTAGAAAATCGCGAAAAACAAGATAAAATTAAAAATTCATAATAGAGTATTCCTAGCTATGTAAATTGTTTTATTGGACACCCAAAAGACCCAAAACGACAAAAATTACATTTGAAAACCGAAAAACCACGAAATAAGCGAAAAATAGTGTAAAAACGCGAAACACTGCAAATTTACAAAATTTCCCTAAAATACCATGAAATTTGAACTCCAACAACTTTTTTTCAAATTTCTTGCACAAAAACGTTAGTTTTACATAGCTACAACGATCGTAATAGAACGGCAATTTTATTGTAAGTATGTATACACACAGCCACAATAACTTTTAAGACGATTTGGTATAATTGTACACACTTAAATTACTATTTTCTCTATAAACGGGATAATGTCTTGGTACAATCAGGTTGAACGAGTAATTGCCTATGTATTGTTAATATTAAACTTGGTTTTACTTTTTAATTCTCAAAAGTGTGTTGGAGATAAAGCATTATTCAAAAGTTCCCCCAATAGCTTGATCAACATTCTGAAATTTGACCCTATCGTGGATTTCAAATATGTAACATCACCTTTTGTTTTGTCGAATCCCTCAATGCCCTCACGACACACTAAGTACTTTTATAAATCCCGTTCGCTCTCATGTTTAATAACCCTAGTCTTAATTTCTCCTGAAACTGCTTACCCAGAAGTATTCAATGGATTTGAATATGGTGAAGCTTATGACTAGGCCTGGGACCATTTCGCGTTTTTGGCCCTAAAAATTTCGCAAAATTACAGTCAATTTTTCGCGGTATTT
>JAQGAK010004845.1:0-11299 GCA_034696945.1 Lipothrix lubbocki
TCACACCGAAAAATGACTAAAAAATGTATTTTGCAAAAATAATTTGTGCCATTTTTGCCATTATGTCAAATGTCATTGATGCCATTTATGCCAGCCTGAAATGGCAAAAATGAAAACTTTGTGGCATAAATGCAACCCTGATACAAATGTGCTCTACTGCTGAGAATAGCTGTGAGTTGTGACATTACACGCCTGCGCAAATGAGCGTCGTATATTTTGTTAGGAGGTCGCGCCATCCGGGTAATAAATTTTCGCAGATCTAAATTTCTATTATTTTAAAAATGTATTTCGAAATGTTACTCATTATCTTGGCTTATGTATTTATACTGAATATATGGTTTCATCAGCATTTCTCAGGATAAGGGTGTCCAGGAACGCAATGTGATCATTTTCTTCGGTTTCGCAGGTACACTTGAATTTATTGTGAAAGAAGTTCTGATCCAGTATTGTATTTCTGAATTCCCAATTACTAGTCTGTTTTCTAATGCTTGCTTAACGATGTGGAATAAAATCCCAGAAATTAGTCATCCCATTAGATTTCCATCCGTTTGTTCAAAAATATCTCCCATACACAAGAAAAATCGACGATTAGGGCAAAAAGTTTATTACGTCGTCTACATTCAGATTGGTAACTGCCTGCCATCTATATTCAGCCATACGTCTCTCTTGTACGTAAATTGTGGCGACATCTGGGGGAGCGTTGGGAAATGCTACCCCATCATAACTGTGGCATTTCTTTTGTCTGCTGGAACAACGATAATGTTATTGAGTTTTCGGAGTCCCTGGTATTTGTGTTTGTTGATCCATTCTAAATAATGGTCTACGGTCGGTTTTTTGGCTAATATTTTAGATAACAAATATCAGGTTATGTCTTTGCCTTCTTTATTTTCTCTGTTCTGTTCCATATAGGATTCAATACAAGCCATGTTCTCGATTATCTTCATTTTGTATTCGCTCTCAGAAATGGAGAGCAAAATTTAAAACCAAATCAAGAGCTTTTATTTGCTTTAACGGACTACATTGTTAAAATTGATGTCGTTTAAACTTTCCAATTCCGTAGCTTGGACGTGCTGTTGGGATGTAAATTTTTTCGAAAACGCCAACGTTGTAATACAAAGTTTTTCTTCTATCAAATTGTTTGATTTGAATGTTTTGACTTCGTCCAACATTATGTTCTTTTCCATCTGCATGAGACTTTCGATTTCATCGAATACTTCTTCCAGGAAATAGGACAGTTTTTGGAAATGAAACCGAATTTCTAGTTGGATTTTCTGGTCGAGCAAAAGTGCGTGTAATTTGTTTCGTTCAGCATTCTATTTTTGCATACGTCCAGATGTTTTCTCATCTTTTTATTCATCTTCATCGAAGCTTTAAATCTTGGAAAATTCTGAGTTACTCTTTTAGAATTGTATCGCCTTAAAAAACCATGTTTTCTGTGTAGGCTTTTCTCGTGCATAGTGTTTGTAGTACTCTTTAACGTTATATTCACTGTAGAGGCTTATATTAAATAAAACAAGTTTAAACAAATTATTAAACTAATAAAATAAATATGTAAAATATTTAAATACATTCACAAAATATTTACACAAACTCATATTTTTGCCATGATGTTTACACTTTGTAAACGAAACCTCGGCAATAAATAACGACGAATATGCTATAAAATAAACCACGTATTCCATTGGTTTTAAATATGCTTGATAGTAAAATATTTAAAGAAAAATATATATATTATATAATTTAATTATATTTCTTAAAATATTGTAACGGATTTCTTAAATATTGTAACTGATTTATTTAAATATTGTACAAGTGTTTGAATTTTGACATTCAAACTATCCCGGTTCCTTTAAAAGTGTTTTTGGCCAATTTTTAGTATAGTATTTAGTATTGTTATCATATGAAATATTTTGTTCTTTTTGTTTATTTGAATATTTTGGTCGTTTCTTGATTTTCGTATTAAATTTCTATTTTTTATATTTTCATTTAATTTTCAAAACTATTTTTATATATAATTTTAACTTGTTTTCAATACTATTGTGTAATGTTTTTGGTTATTCTTTACCTGCTTTCGTTGTTTTGAGTTTTGAGTATTGAGGTTTAGTATATAGGTCCTCAGTACAACAGACTGCAGATTTTTTGCAATGTTGGCAGTATTAAGATATCTTAAACTGACAATAACTCTTTTGATGTTTTTATTTGTCTCTTGTATAGCCTTTACTACTACAGCTCCTAAACTAGATGAAATAAATCTTGTGAATTGAGGGAACAATATTGACCATAGGTTCTCATAAGCTCCTAAGTTTGTAAAGTTAAGATCGTATTGAACTATTTGTGACACGAGTTTTCGTTCTATATGAGAGGGAATTATTTTCGATGTAACGAGCCGGTTTAAAATATTCGGCGATCTATTGGACAAACACAACATAAGACATCAAAAACTTATTATTTGTTGAATTATTTTTGCTGCCATACTGGGATTCCTGTTGGTTTGGACAGTAATATGCAATGGAGTGTTGTTACGAAGTCCAAAAATTTTGTTGACACTGAAAACAGTAGTAAAAAGTACACCGACACAGTATAAGATCAAGTTAGAGAATCTTACAAGTCACCTTAAAACAGACTAGATAGAAAAGAATTTTACTGTCTTCAACAAAAAGCTTATTTTACTATCAGCAAATAGCAGAAAAGAAAATAATTATCAACAATTTTCTGCTTACACATAAAAAATCTTTGGCTGTTATTTGTGCCACAGTTGTGATTAACGCTGGTAAGTACCAATGGCAAAAAAGGCATTTTCCAATTAACGTTTTTTAAAAGACGTTGTCGTCGACGTTAAATGAACACTATGAGACTAAAGTTTTGCCTGGCTATTGTAACATCGTAAATAATTATTATGTAAAATTAGTTATTCGCTATGTAGGTCCTAAAAACGCTTTAGTAAAAACTTAATAATAAATATCCATATATAGTTTTTAATGTTAAGTTTGTAATACCGTATACGCTAAATTTGCTGAACTGGAAATTCGTATCTTTTGCTTTGCCTTTGTATAATGTATTTAATTATTTTTTATTAAATGTGTATCCCCAGTGGTGTAGTCCTAAAATTTTCATCGCCCTTGCTCTGACACATAAATGTTGTCATCGCCCAACTTATAACATATCCAGTAAATTTTGCAAAATTTATTTATATTTTTTTCTTGTTATTTCTTGGCTTTACATTCTCTTGCCCTGGCTAAACCAGGGGCATCCAAGCTCGACTGCTCCCCTGCATATCCCATGGCATACATGATTTAGAATGCACACAGAGCGGAAAATTTACGTCCAGGTTTTACACGAATACATTACTTTTTCAGTGCTGTTTTGCACTCGTACAGTGAATTACAATTGCTAATCGTTTACCGTAACTAGCCCCATAACAATAAATTTTAAGATAGAATCTAATTTGTTTAAATTCGTTATTATAATCGGATAATTTTAAAGAGGAAATTATGAAGTAATTAAAGATTTTCGTGGTCTTGACTATTTAGGAATACTAATAAAGTAGGTTTTTCCAATACATTGGTTTCGAAATTCGAAGCCAAAAATTTTAAAACAGTATTTTAATTCAAATTCGTATTTTAATTTAGCACAAAATAAAATATTCGTTATATGAGACAGCAAAGAAGTTTAATGGACAGGTTTATTAACGACGCATAGTATGCGCAGACTACACTAAACGTTTTCACGGACAGTCTTACGACTAACGTTTTTACGATTGCGTAGCGAATCGAATAAATAGGGCTAAGACCATTTTGCAATATTGCAAAACTTTGGTCACATTTGCGTTTTTTGCCCTAATTTGTGCCTAATATTTTCAATTTGCTCCGAATTCTGGGTTTATTTCGTGCTACTTAAGACCATTTCACTATTTTTACTGTTATGTTAGGTTTTAAAAGTTTAATCGGGTTTCCAGTTTAAAAATTACATGAAAATCATATACTTTTTTAAAGAAATGTCATTTCTATAAAATATTCATCATTATTGTTTTTGCCATTCATGTATTAGCCCTGAAGATGATTACAGCTCCGAAATCGAAAGCTTGGCTAAAACTTATAAAAATAAAAATGATTAATCAAATCATTATGAAAAATTTTCCATCTAAACTGACGTTTTTGTGCAAATAGGTCTCAAGAAATTTTCTTTATCTCAAATTTCGATTGATTTAAAATAAATTCCGCAGGTTTTCGCGTTCTTATGCATATTTTCAATATTTTTGATTCTCAAATTTGATTTATCAGTTTTGTAATTTTTGGATGTCCTATTCAGTGGAAACTCTCTATAACGGGCTACTTTATAAGGGCAGTCTCCCTATAACGGCCCCGTTTTTTGAGCTTCGGAATTTTTATAAAAGATCACTTCCTTATGACGTTTAAATTCCGCCGCTTTACACGGAGCCGTTTTAAAGAGTCTCCACTGTATAAGAATTAACACAGCTGGGAATACATACTTTTTTAGGATTAATTTATTTTGCCGCGTTTTTCCACGAATTCCTAGGCTAACAATATATAACACTGCGCCGGTTTGGAAATCAGCACTTCTTGTTTTTATTCCCATCTTCCAGATATTTTGAGTTTGACGTGTGAAATTTGGAGAACCGTTTAGTAGCCATATGAGATATTGATGGCAAAAAGTTAATAAATTATGGAACTAAGTTTGGGAGCTATGGAGACTTTAAAATTTATTTTTCAGTAGAAATTATACTACCGCAGTCAAAATAAGTTGCACACTAAATTTTTTTTAATAAAACGGCTCCTTAAGCACATACCTTAATGAAATTTCTAAAGGTTAATTATTTTTGAATACAGAATTTATTTCTGATTATTTCTGATTATAACAGAGCGTTCAAAAATTTTCGTTTTCAAAATTTCTTTTTTTTGAAACGTAGTTGCTTGCATGATTTGAATAGAGGGCATGATTTGAACCCTATGATGAAATCATGCAAATCAAACCCTCGAGCATGTATTATGATAGCATGACCTGAAAATGACCAAAAACCGCAAAACAAATTAATATCCGGTGCAGGTACATAAATTAGAAAACCGAAAAAACATGGAATGGGACAAAAAAAACTTTACGAATAATCTCCTTAAAAATGCTTATAACGTCCTCCTTCATACCAAAATTTTACCCTTTTTAGTACTTGTGTGCATGTTCGGCATATTTGTTGAAGAATTTTACCCTTTACGACAACAAAGTCCGAAAAATCCGATTTTCGGAGTGTTTTGATCAAATCCCCCCGGGCCAGCCGAAAATCGGTCGGAAGTGTTCCGAACCAAAATGATGCGGCACCAGCAGCCAAAGACCATCAACGAAGGTGGGTAATTGCGACGCTAAAAATTTTTTTGCGGTAATTAAAACAAAAGTGTGCAACTTATTTTGACGCGTAAATTTTGAAGCAACTTTTCTTACTTCAAGAAATTAGTAATAATATTAGTAAATTTGTATTTAAATAGTAAATATAAGTAAGTATAAGTATAGTGCCGTATATAAGCGTTATACTCAACAACGTAAACAACTTCGCCATGATTATAAACGACGCAGGTTGTTTTGCATTGGAATATATGTGAAATTTCTTGAAGTGCTGGAGTAGTAGTATTCTTAAATTATATGCTTTTTAGCTACTGCGTGCAGATAGTCATATTTGCCTCTTCAACGACGACTTCCTTTATGTAATTATCCGCAGCAATTATTCCATAAACCATTAAGTAAACATGACACAGAAATGAGTAAATACGTGGATTTTGTGATAAAATTCGGTTTTAATTTCCGGATTTCTCGACAAATGTGAGAAGGCAAAAGTTACTAATACGGCAAAAGATTTATAATTTAAATTTCTCTCTCTTTATTATTTATTCACATTGCATTTTTTATATTGACATCACTAACCAAAATATTTTAATATTGCATTTTATTTTAAATTTTGTAATGCCATTAGTTTTGTATAGTAATTTTTTTTAAAATAATTACAATATTGTTCCTTAAATTATTTTTACTTTGCAAAGTAAAGACTTTATCATTTTACAAGGAATTATTACATAATATTTTAGAAACCTATAGAAATACAAGTAGAAATTAATTACTTATTTATAATCCGAAATGCAGCCCAGCGCCAGCATGGCAAACAAAGTGGACGCATGTTGACCGCCAAAGTCCTTTGAGGAAATCTTGCAAATCCGATCCCAATTCCAACTTCCATCCCGGCCCTGCCATTTGAGTAAAAGTTTCACTTCTTGAGTCATCACGGACCGGAGTAAATCCGGCTTTTCATCAAAAACTCCCAGGCAGTGGAGGGAGACGAGGCGCATACTGAGGTCAATGACCGGCAACAATCCCGCATTATCCTCCTCAAATCCTAATCCGCGCCCCAACCGCTCCAACAGCCGGTCCAGGAGCAATTCACGGAATAATTCCTCCGCATTTCCTGAGCACACGACGGCTCTCGTGAGGAAATAAAGGAAGGAATCCGGTGAAAAGGACACTTTTGAGTCTTCCTCATCCTCGTAAATCCTATTGTCCAGGTAGGCCCATAAGAAATCCTGAATCTCCTCCACACGCCCGGAATTAATTCCAGTCTGGTAACACAATCTCAATACATTGCAACATTCGACGGCATTTATTTCCATTGCAACGGGGAATTCTTCTTCTTCGTGCTCAAAGTCCGTTTCTTCCAGGTTTTCACCGATCCTGTCGAATTTACTCAATAATTCCGATTTTAAAAACTCCGCCATCGTCCGCGCTGGCTGCTCGTCCAAATTTTCGGACTCTAGCAATGCTGACACTGCTAAGGATGTGAGGTTTATGGGCGAGGGGTTTTTTGAATTTTTGTAGAGCGGGAAATCCTTGTTTGAAATGCTGCCGCTTGGTGTAATAAATTCCGCCAGGTGGGATTTTTCCAGTTTTGCGTCCATTTTTACCAAATTATTGTAAATGTCCAGGGCTAAAATTGATGTGAGGATTTCTTCTTCGGTTTGTTCAGCTTGAGAATTCGAATCGTCTTGAATATTTTTATTTTCTGGGAATTCGGAATTTTCTGGCAATAATTGCAAATTATTTTGGATTTCTGATTTCATTTTTAGTTCTGAATTATAAAGTAATTTAGATTTTTCTTGAAAATCTGAATTTGGATGAAATTCTGAATTTTCCTGGAAATTGGAAATTTGCTGGAAATCTGATTTTTGTTGAACATCCGAATTTTCTTGGAAGTTGAAATTCCTATGGGAATTTAAATTTTCCCGCGAATCGGAATTTGTAGGCAAATCGGAATCATCATGCAAAACTAATTCTTGTGTGAAAATCAAATTTTCTTGCGGCAATAATTTTTCCGGGAAACTCATTTCGTCCAGGAAATTAAGATCCTCAGAGGAATTAATTTCATCCGAGGAATTCAAATCTTCTGGGCATTCCAATAATTCTCCTGGGAACTTGAGTGCTTCTTCGGAATTATTTTCTTGTTGAAATTTTTGTTTTTCTTGGAAATTGGATCCTTCTGGAAACTTGTCCTGCTTTCCATGAATATTCAATTCCCCATTAAACTGTTGTTCTTCACTTTCAACTTCTTCCTCATGAGGTTTCAGTTTCTCCATGAAATTCGATTCCCCCGAATTTAAATCAATTATGTTTCCATCGCTGGATCGCAGTTCGCTCCGGAATTTCCTCTTCTCTTCGAATTCCTTATGGAGGTAGGACTGGGCCAGGTGGAGTCTTTGACGGATTTCTCCTGCCGACGGCTCGTTCCAGTTCCGAGCGGAGGATGTCAGATTGAGGTAAAAGTGTCGCTGGCGGGGAATATTGTTATTGTCCTCACTGTGGATGGACGTTGTTGAGTGTATTAAATCTTTTAGGATGTCGTTCATGGTCACAGCTTCTTTCAAAGTTTTATTTTATATTTATTTATTTATGTAGCTACGTCTGCACTTTTTTTTGGCTTACTTCCTCTGAGCTTTATTATTTATTTATTTGCTCTATTTTTTTCGAGTCTAACTTCCGCTACATTTTTATTGCTCTTACACTGTATTTTCTGTTTTATTTTGCGTTTCCAATTATTTTTATACTAATTTTGT
Source organism: Lipothrix lubbocki (assembly GCA_034696945.1). Classification (NCBI taxonomy): domain Eukaryota; kingdom Metazoa; phylum Arthropoda; class Collembola; order Symphypleona; family Sminthuridae; genus Lipothrix; species Lipothrix lubbocki. Next base: position 8,103 of record JAQGAK010004845.1, read on the forward strand.
ATTAATTTTTGTATTAATTTTTGTATTAATTTTTGTATTAATTTTTGTATTAATTTTTGTATCAATTTTTGTATTAATTTTTGTATCAATTTTGGTAATAATTTTGTAATAATTTTTGTAATAATTTTTGTATTAATTTTTGTATTAATTTTTGTATCAATTTTTGTATCAATTTTTGTATCAATTATTGTATTAATTTTTGTATTAATTTTTGCATTTTATTGTTGTATTTTTTTGTATTTATTTAAAATCTAAAATGACCTCTTGAACTTTTACATTTTGGTGTGATTGCAAATTTAAAAAACCGATATATAAATTTCTCGGAGCATTTCACATTTCCATATAAAAACATATCCGCTTTGCTTCATATTCATATATGTACATACATACAATGCATATAACCTCAATAGAATTTTCACTTGCAAACTGACTGGTTCGATGTCATCATATAAATTCAAAATCAAAGTCGTCGTCGCCTTAGCGGTAAGTTTCTCCAGATATCAACTGACTTAATTTAAGTTTCCTTTGCACATTGAGCTTTGAAAAGTAAGATTTTGTCACTCCACCATACCCTAAAAGTTCCAATATATAGATCTGTACTTGTGTTGTAGAAGTGAGTTTTCGACCTGTATTTCCATTCCCATTATATGCATTTATGCACACGTCCATGTATATTCGGTATAGACTTTTATTTTAATTCCTATATATGTATTTCCGTACTGTTAAAGATGGAAGACTGAACTGTTGGAGTTATTTCAAATATATATAACTTAGGGTTGCGGATATCTCCATTGGAAACTTATTCAGGCTATTCAGATCATCTCTTATTTTCCAAGAATTCCCTTTTCATTACTCATGTATCGCCCGAGCCTATCTCCCTCTCTATTTTATAAGCAATACACATTCACATCCCTCCAGTTTCCTATTTAATAGTGAATAAGTACCTAGAGGTATACTTCCATCACAGTTTTCCATGAAATTCTCAAGAAGAAAACGTTTTCCATTGAGGTTGTTCTAGCTGTATAAGGATTCCAAAATATAAGCTAAAATACAGTAATAGGCATTATATAAAAATAGTATATGTATTACATATATGTAGAATCTATGCGTAAAAGTGTATTTGTCGTACTTGAGCATCTTCATTCCATCAGATTAGCCGAGACGACCTGCATAATTGCCGTCGGTCCACAAGTGCATACGAATAGTTTTATATAATAAGAATATATATGTATGTAATATTACATACACAACTAAAAGCAGATACTTTAAATACATAGAAAGTGTCATCATCATCCAAGAAATTGGAGTTTGAACCCACGACCACGAAGGGAAATCAATCAGTTCATCGATTTCTGAGCGTATATCTTTAGACTATACTGTATTTACATATGTATTAAATGTGCTATATGCAAATGTAACTCCTATAATGAATTATAAGGGTAGTATTCTGCGGGTTAACATCGTCGAAGTTTATTGCAAAATCTTTTAAAATTTGTATTAATTTTTGTATTTACTTTTGTGTTAAATTTTGTATTACATTTTTGTATTAAATTTTGTAATAAATTTTGTATTATTTTTGTCATTAATTTTGTATTAATTTTTGTATCAAATTTTGCATTAATTCTTGTATTACTTTTTGTATCAATTTTTGTATTGAGTTTAGTATTATTTTGTATTTTATTTTGACTTTATTTTGTATTTATGATTAGCAGTCACTATTTTCCACAACGTTATTTCATACGGTCGCTACTTATTTAAATATAATCTTAGGTTTTTAGGGTGAAATTTAAAATTTTAAATCGCCACCACCACCACCAGCATATACTTGTTATTGTTTCTGTATTACTTATATTTATTTAATTTTTTCGCGTTTATTTTATTATCGCTCCCCCGCGGATTTCCCTACATCTTCTACACGGTCATGTCGTTTTCTATTAAGAAAGAGAAAAAATTCTGGAAAAATCTTTTAATATCAAATGGCCAAAGTTCGTATATTTATATACAAATTCTTCCTATGTAACATAAATGTATATATGTATATACATGTTTTCATATGCGTGGAATATATAACCGGGAAAATCCAAAGGATGTTTTGTGTTAATTTAAATACTATTATTGCCGTTGTCTCGAGTCGGAAATGTGATGATCAGCGTGATAACATTCGGTAAAGTCGTATAAATTTAAAAATATAAATTCAAAATATAAATTCAAAACAAAAAATAGGCAATGGAAAGTGTAAGCAATGTGAATCAAGTGTGTTATTTTATTATTTTGAATATTACTATATGTGTGTGTGGAAAATGGAAAATGGCAGCGGAGTTCCTTTGCTGAAACGAAACTGAACTTATTATTCTATTAAAGGAGAACTTATAATATTGATATTTGATATCAAAGGATTTAAATTGCAAATTTAAATTTATGCTCGTACATTTGCTACCTAAAAGTTTTATAAAATTGCTGCGGTGCGAAGGATTTATTTTTTTTGATGACAGAATTTTATGGATTATTTTGTCTTCTTCTTCGTATTATTCTTATTACACATTGAAAAGCATCCCTGTTTTATCTATATATGTGAAATTCAATATATCCATTAAATGTAAGTATAGGCAGTCCGTTTATGTTTTATTTGAAATAAATTGATTTCATAAATGCGCACTTATGGACGCAGTTCGGTGGCACAAGTGTGGACGATTTTAATAGGAAAAGTGATGACGATGTGTGAGTCTCAAGTTTCACCGCCGTCGACTTTAAATATTCGGAATTAAAAATGCATACACGGCCTTTCATTTTATTATATAAGAAAAAAATTCGGAAAAATGTGCTGAGGAGGAAGTGTCAATATATCGGTTGAATTTCTTTTTTTTTCTCTCTCTCTCTCTCGCTCTACTACATTACATCACTCGACTCGGGTTATTTTATATTATTTTCATGGGATAATTCAACTTTGGTAATCGAACGCGTGTTGGATAGTTTACGCATTGGATAGTTTATTACGTGTATAAAATATATTGGGAATTTCTTAACTCTGATTCCGTCATTGTTTTCCGTTTAAAATTATTTCGCCATGAAAAACCTGCTACCAGACGTTTGGTCTCCTCTCCAGGAACCGAAACGGAACTGAAATTTAATATTCGCAATTTATTTACGTATAGTCTTGTATTTTACACGTTTTAAATTATTTTGTATTAATTTTTGTA
>JAQGAK010004846.1:0-11296 GCA_034696945.1 Lipothrix lubbocki
ACAAAAATTGATACAAAAATTGATACAAAAATTGATACAAAATTTGATACAAAAATTGATACAAAAATTGATACAAAGATTGATACAAAAATTGATACAAAACTTATTCCTCCCAGCATAATATTTGTATGACCCCCAATTAGAATGTGTTGGCTGACCTTACAAAGCACCTGCTGATGGATGGATGAGCAGCAGCTGTAATAAAAATAAAATCGTTGCAATATGGATGTGCTGCAACGACTGCAAAAATCCAAAACTCTGATTCATCAGCATTTAAATAAATAATAAGTACATGTAATAAAAATAATCTGGAATATTCGTTTAATAAATACCTGGTCGTTTAAGTTGAAGGGGTCATTCAAATACTGTCCAGCATACAAATTGTAGATGAATTTTTTGTCTAAAATTTAATTATTTTTACCGTTTCGCTAAAAGGTGAAAGGGGAAAAGGTCATTTTTCTGTATGAAACGGTAGAATGTGATGTGGGAAGTTTGTGAGTCATATTTGTCCGAAATGCATGATTAGTCCCTCATACTTGCCACTGCCACCATCCTTCCCTATATTTACACCTACACAACTACAATAATATTATTATTATTATAGTTCAAAAACGTGTCTTTTAACTGCGGACGCCGGAGTGGTTTAAATAGAACTGACCTCCTCTCTCAAGTCCTCAGAAGATTCTCCAAAGTCAGACGGCCGTAGTCATTCCTCCTTGATTATTTCCGAATCCTCCGGCTCACAATTCTATTTCTACCGGTAATATTTATTCATTTTTACTTTTACTTTGTTCTTCATTGTAAAATAATTGCTTTTTTAATTACATTTTAGTTCAAAATATTTTTGGGATTTTTGATTGATCGCGGTAGTGTCAAATTTTAAATAATTTATTTTTTGTTTTTGTTTCTCATAGGTTTAAAATACAAATCAGGCAATATCATGTCAATTGAAGCTGTCGGCCAGGCCCTCCACGTTGGTTATCCTCGTAAGTTTTAAATTTATATATTTTTTATAATTTTCACAAAATATTTTTTATTTAATTTACCAGATATTTATTTTTTAAATTTACCAAATTTTTTTTGTAAATTTATCACATAATTATTTTAAATTTACCGGATAATTATTTTTTAAATTTACCAAATTATTTTTTAAATTTACCAAATTATTTTTTAAATTTACCAAATTATTTTTTAAATTTACCAAATTATTTTTTGAATTTACCAAATTATTTTTAAAATTTACCAAATTATTTTTTAAATTTACGAAATTATTTTTTGAAATTATTAAATATTTTTTTTAATTTACCAAATTGTTTTTCAAAATTTTCCTCAAATAATTTTCTTAAAATTTTGAAAATACTTTATTTTAAATTTTACCAGAATAATTTACTATCATTTTTCAAATGTTTTATTTTACTTTTAGTAAAGAGTAATTATTATAATTCAATAATGTGTTACCAGGTGGCCCGAACACTTTCCGCGTGAACGTGAGCAATGACCTGGACATTTCCCAAATTGAGGTTGGGATGAAGGGACCGGCTCAGCCGAAGCTCGCGATCAACAACCGAGGGGCGGGACTCCTGGAGGTTTCCTACGACGTCCCCGTCGTCGGCGCCTACAGTGTGCACGTGACTTATGGAGGTCAAAATATCCCTGGAAGCCCTTACAACGTCACCATCCGTTGAGAATTAAAAATAATTATACAATAATTATCTATATGTATATACATACATCGTATTTTTGGAAAATTATAAAATAATTAATTAAACTTAACGCTCCTTTTTCTTCTTGAATCCTGAATTTATTACGCATTTCCTTTGTAATGTTTACATTTTAAAGCCTATATGTGAATACTTGCAATGCAGAATTAAATTTTTCATTTTAAATTCAAGCGCTCTTTTTTAATCATCAAAATAATGGTCATTTTTTTAAAAATATTATTCACACATATTGTGTTTAGCTTTATTATTAGTTTCTGTCACATATATAAAATACTGTGAATATGATTTTTAATTAATTCGTCGTCAGCATTCAAAACCCACGTGTATACAGTTTTGTATCTACAGTGTGAGCATCATCAATTTTATACAGATGTTGGTAAAATACCGGCAATTCAATACCAAGGACCTCACAAACGTTGTAGTTGTTGTGAGAAAATTAATTTCCTGCTGTTTGCTCTGAGAAAAAAAGACGTTTTATGTGTTTTCCTAATTTTGGGCATGAAACTCCAAACTCGACACCTCCACTGCACTGCTGGGGAATTAATATACTCGCGATAGTGTCAAGAGCATCACATAGGAATCACTACATAGGTCAAAGAGCACGAGTCTTGCATGAAAATAACTTTTTTCCTCTTTATTTTTCTCAAGTTTTGTTTTGTCTTTGAGCAAGAACACAAGACCAAACCGACTTCCCACATATAAGGAAGAGTCCTATGGCGTCACCACTCTCGCTTTTATGGCAATAATGGAAGAATCATACCTCCAAATTTTACAACAAAAATTCTTTACACTATGCGGCTGACTTTACTTTCATTCTTTATATTTGCATTCTCACTAGATTCTTACCTTTGTCTTAGCAAGCACGTGGATGAGTCAACGAATACGACAGAAAGTTCCAGAAATTTTAAAGTGACCAATTTTTTTCAGTAAATTTCGGTGTTAATTTTTTGACTTTTTTTTTGTAAATCTGTCAATAAATTTTCCTTGTTAATTTGTCGACAATTTTTTTGTACATTTTTAGTAAATTTTCATTGTTAATTTTTCGACTAAATTTGTCAACAATTTGTTTGTTAACTTTTCAAAAAAATTTGCAAAATTTGCAACAATTTGCAACAATTGCAATTCGTCATTGTAAATTTTCCCGCAATTTTCGTTAGTTATTGAAGGGGCTAAATAAATCGTCGACATAAATATTTTGGCTGAGCTAATAAATATAATAAAATCGGACAGTCAAGTGGACTCCTCGAAATGTCGATAGTGGCGAGTGGCGAGTGTTTGTATGTCGGTCGAGTTGGTAAGTAATGGATTGAAATTACTTTTTTTTAAATTTGTAGTACATATTTTATTTTATTTAGTCGAAATAATTTTTGGCAAAATAAATTGATGTGTGTTAAAATTTTTTTTTTTAAATAAAAATTTGTTCCCTTGATATTAAGGCGTGCCCAATACATTCATACTGACGGTGGGCCCAGAAGTGCGCCGGTCCCTGATCCGCGTGGCCATCCGCGGACCCCGCGCCCCGACGATCACGATGCGCCCCAAAGGTGAGCGCCTCATCGAAGTCTCCTACGTGTTGAACACGGTGGGCCGCTACACCATCCAAGTCACTCACCGCGGCGACAATATCCCCGGGAGTCCCTTCAGTCTCATCGTCCGGGACCACGTCCGCTTCCAGGAATCGCCCACCAGTAGTCCAACGAAATAAATAAATAAAACGATAATAATCGTCAAATCGATATCGATTATCTATATAATCATGTGTAATCTTACAAATTGCAGTAATTATACATTATTCGTTATTCGTATCCTGAAAACGTGAATAATAGTTTTTAATATTCCCGCACACAATTATTTTGAAATGACTGAACTGTTGAATGCAAAAATAATACAAAACAAAACAAGACAAAACAACATGCTAATAAAGGCTTCTCGATTAATTTGTTTGCAAATAACAATCGATATATTATTTTTAGGGACCGCACAATCAATGTTCAATACTCGCCATTATATCATAATTTCATACTCCACCAACGTTTGAAAGTTAAGGAATTTAAAGAATTTTTTCATTTATTGCACAAGAAGACCTTGAGAGGAGGGACGAATTCTTGTTCGAATTTGACCGCACGGAACTAAGCCACCTGGTGGAAAACCACAAAAGTTTAATACCGCGGGGGCCTTAATTATTGAATCATTTTCCGCATTCCGCTTAATTTTCCTGTTATTCTAATAATTAGTATACTGTATTAGTATATGTATTAAAATTCAATCTCGCGGATTTGTTTCTCTAATTTTTGGACTAACTGGATTTTTTGGTAATTAAAATTTAGATTTGGCATACGTATTTGGTGATTTTTAGAAATTAAATTAATTGTTTTGACATGCTTTCTCAAGTTCGAAAAATAATAACGCAATTCATAAATGGGTAGTTTGTATATAATAAATATTAATAATAGAAGTTATAGAAGGCTGTAGAATTGAACGAAATTAGTTTTTTTCAGTAATTACATTATTAAATATTATTACGGAAATTGAATTATCTGATGAAGTAGGTTTCAACTTATTCGAAGACGATCGATGAGTCGATGAGTGAGCATTTATCCTAATTATGCGTACTTACCTTGTCTTGCTGTAAGTTTCATATCTGTACGGGTACCTTCCTCATTGAATGGGAAATGGATTAATTTTGTTATTATTATTATTCAAACCGATGAACGGAATGACCAAATTGTTTTTATTGCCTATGGATTTTCTAGATATAAAAGTACTCCATCACTTATTATTTGCTTTTCCTTGTTATTTAGTATTTTCCCCATTATTCAATTTCGTCGTCTCATCGTCGTCATTATTCTTCTCACAGTGTCGTCGTCGGTCGATCGGCGACGACACACCGGGAAATCAAAAATCAATGAAGCCATTGTGAATCATTTATTTTGGCTATACGTTGAATGTTGAATTCTGCATTATTATAAATGAGTACTTTGACCTCAATTCAAAGATTATTGTTTGAGTTATGCTCGATTGAAAATCATTTATTTGTTTGTGTGTTTAACCATTTTGACTGTTCTTTCTAGTTTTCCTAAAGGTTGGCGGGTGGACACGGAAAAGGATTTACGGCCGATGATAAAACTTCTAAGCGGCTCTCTTTTATTGACAACATCAAGTACTTCTGACTGAAGGAATTATTAAAGAAATTATCGATATTTTTGGCATTTGGACCAGGAAGGAGAAGGATGGACGGCGAAAATCCCGAAAACTTCAGGAATCCCGCGCAATTGAAGACTGTAAGTTTGTTGAATTGTTAATTCGCTGATCTTTTAATTTGTTGATCTGTTAATTTCTTAATTTATTGATTTGTTAATTTCTTAATTTGTTGATCTGTTAATTTCTTAATTTGTTGATCTGTTAATTTCTTAATTTGTGGATCTGTTAATTTATTGATCTGTTAATTTCTTAATTTGTTGATCTGTTAATTTATTGATCTGTTAATTTGTTAATTTATTGATCTGTTAATTTCTTAATTTATTGATCTGGTAATTTGTTAATTTATTTATCTGGTAATTTGTTAATTTATTGATCTGTTAATTTCTTAATTTACTGATCTGGTAATTTGTTAATTTATTTATCTGTTAATGTGTTGATCTTCTAATTCGTTAATTTTTTGATCTGTTAATTTGTTGTTCTGTTAATTTGTTGTTCTGTTAATTTGTTGTTCTGTTAATTTGTTGATCTTTTAATTTATTAATCCGTTAGTTTGTTGATCCGTTAGTTTGTTAATCCGTTAATTTTCTGATCTTTTAATTTGTTATTTTGTTGATCTGTTTGGTATTATGAAAAATTGCCTACAAATATCCTCATCTGCATAATATGCAGATGATTAATTGTAATATTACAAATCGGTGGAGAATTTAATAAATTAATGAAAAACACTTTTTGATCTATCTTTTTTTTATTTAACTCGATTTTCTAGAACCAACTGACCGGTTTTGACCGCGGACTAGAAGCAGAAGAGATCATTGGAGCGACGGACGCTTCCGGAGAGCTCTGCTACCTGATTCGATGGTCGGGCGTCAAGGAGATGGATCTCGTCCCCGCAAGGGAAGCTAACCTCAAGTGTCCTCATGTCGTCATCAGCTTCTACGAAGCCCGGATTTTGAAGTCATGCCGCCAAAATTAATAATAATTAATAGAAATTCTATTCTAAATTCTAAACACATGTAATAATACAATTAATTAATTATTTTTTATGCTTCATTCGCTGGCTTTATTATAATATTTGAATTCGAGGCAAATAAAGATTTTCTTTATAATTGCTCTCCTATGATTATCTATATAATGCATAATAATAATTTTGTATCTAATTCAAGTTATTTTTAGTATTTTAGTAGAAAATAATGATGAGCCAATATCTAAAAAAAACTATTAGATAGAGTATTTATATTTATAACTATTACTATAATTAATTCCAATCTTTAAGGATGTGGCTAATTGTGGGAACATTTGGTTTACTGATTATAGGTAACCGCTTAACCAAAGATATTTTTAGTATAGCTTGAAATTTTTTTGTCGTCGGAATTCTTTCGGAATAAATTAATATTATCCTGCTCTATAGAAATTTCTACATAGAAGTGACAACGACGGACGAACAAACGAATCTTGTTCCGCACATAGGAAGAACTTTAAAATTAGTTATTAAAATTAGTATTTAGATTTTTTGAATTCTGCGGAAACTTCTATTTATAGCTGTGGGAAATTAATGGGTTCATCCGTTGTGTTTTGTGTTCTTGTGTTATTGATTTAGGTGCTGCGGATATTCTGCGGTCTGTCATCATCAAATCATCATCATCGTGTTTCTTCGATCGTGATCGGGATGACCCATCGTGGTCGTAAATTAGATCGAAGTGTGTAAATAAATTTTACATGTGTGTGTAAATTCTGGAGAGGAATCATATTATTATTTTGTAATAATACAATTTTATATTTATTATTTGTTTTACTATTAAAGCGGATACATCTGCTGATTCTGCTGTTGGAGCAGTATCGTGATCACTTATAGTTTGGAACCTCCATATCGAATGAATGTATATTAACAACTATATATAAACGTAAAAATTTTGTATTACAAATTTTTATAATAATAATACATATATGAATTGCATAGTACGGATTATTAAGGAAATAGCAAAGTAAATTAGGCTGCTGAAACCGCAAAACAGTTGTATTTTTTTTATGAGAAAATATTATTTGGCTGACATGACTCATATTCCCATGTGAATGTAATGTGATGTGTGAGGACGACGGAGTGATCGGACGACGGAGATAAAGTTCCAATCCAAATGACAAAATAATAATTGTTAAATATTATTCTTCTTCTTATAAATACGCCACAGTCAGAATTAAATACCCGAAGAAGTCAATCCATATATTTTATATTTATTTTTCCTACATGCGAATTTAAGCCCGACATAAATATATATTCTCTTATACCATTACATTACATTCGAGATTCGATAATAAGATCGTTGTTGTAGAACATTTTGGATGATTTGGATGGACACTTGACTCATTATAAGCCCTACTGCTGATTTAAATACAATTAATCCTCTTTTATTTGTTCCCCACCGTCTGGTCCTCATTAATTAAATTCATCTTATTATTATTATTCATTATTCATATTCCTTACTTTAGTTTACTTTACTTTGTTAGTCAGTTTTCTGACTCCACGTCCTCTCCTCCATAGATCTCTCCCGATTCCTTGCCCAACTGTCAACTGTGGAAAATTGAGAACTTGTAAATTGCCTTTAGTGGGTTCAGTGCTGATTTTCAAGTTATTGCCGGGAAAATCAAAAACAGGTAAAAAGAAAATTCGAGATTTTCTAAAAATTAAGTCATAACTAAATTTTCTACATCTTCTAGATTCTTTGTTGTAAATTTTCTAAATCAAAAACAAAATTTTCTAAATAAAATACAAAATTTTCTAAATAAAATACAAAATATTCTAAATGAAATACAAAATTTTCTAAATAAAATACAACATTTTCTAAATAAAATACAACATTTTCTAAATAAAATACATTTTTCAAAGTTGTCTAAATAACTTACTAGATGTTTTGAATAAACTTTTAATATTTTCTAAAAATCGCCTTTTCGAAAAAAATTTGTTGAATTATTATTAAATTATTGAATTTTCTGATTAAATTTTCAAATTTTCTCAGCAAATTACTACATTTTTTAAACGAACTTTTTAAATAAATTTCTAAATCGTCTAAAGAAATTACGAAATATTGTGAAAAAATAACTAAATTTTGGCTTAAAAAATTGCCTAATTGGATGAAAAAATAAATTGTGCTTAAAAATACTAAAGTTTCTAAAAAAAGACTGAATATTCAAAACAAGTGCGAAATGAAATGTAAAATCCCCTCAAAGTATGTAGGTACTTTAATGGTTTAAATTTCAATTTGCCCCCAAAAAATTCTTGGGTCTCGGATCTGTCAACTAAATTGAATATTTAATTTAAATCACACGAAAAATCCGAAATATAGCAAAAGAGTAAATATTATTTTAGAGAAACAAAACTCGCATGCAAAAAAAATAGTAACCCTGAATTTTTGTTTTGTATTTTCAGAAAAAATGAATAAGCGACCCCAAGAATACAAGATCCTGCCACAGCTGGAAAACGAGGGACTCTATGACTTCGAGAGACCCGCCCGGTCCTGGTTCCTGCCCTGCCTGATCGTGATAACGGGACTGTTCCTCCTCAGCGGCATCGCCGCCGTCGTTGTGAGCGTCTGGTGGTCCAAGGAATTCCACACGACCTTCGATAAATATTGGCCCGGGCAGGCCCTGAATTTAACGGAAGCTTTGAGTGGATTTGATGATACCGCCGCTACCACCACCACAATCAACATCCCGCCAACCGCATCAGCATCAGCGGATCTGGCATCCAGCGAGTCCTCCGAAGATGGATCAGTTGAGTCGTCCGATAACTCCCGGAATAATTCCACTGTGTCCTCCGAAGAAGAGAATCCATCAAATAATAATGGGACAGTGTTATCGGATAGTAACGATCACATTACCGAAAATAATATCGGGACAAAATTTGCGGAGGCCATGAGGAAGCTTGAGAAGGAGATGGAGACTTTATCGGTTAGTTTTCGGATAAAATTAGATCTTACACAAAATTCTATCGATTTTGAACAAAATTCTATAGATTTTGAACAAAATTCTATAGATTTTAAACAAAATTCTATAGATTTTGAACAAAATTCAATCGATTTCAAACAAAATTCAATCGATTTCGAACAAAAATCGATGGATTTCAATTGAAATCGATCGATTTCGAATAAAATTTGATCGATTTCGATTAAAATCCGATCGAGTTTAAACAAAATTCAATCGATGTCAAACAAAATTCAATCGATTTTAAACAAAATTCAATCGATTTCAAACAAAATTCAATCGACTTTAAACAAAATTCAATCGATTTCAAACAAAATTCAATCGATTTTAAACAAAATTCAATCGATTTTAAACAAAATTCAATCGATTTTAAACAAAATTCAATCGATTTCAAATAAAATTCGATTTCGCGTAAAATTCGCTTCGAACAATTAGATCTATTTTGAACAAAATTCTATTTCATCATTCGATTTGTGACAAAATTTCGTTAAATTATCATTGCCATATCTCGATCATTTATTTAATTAATTAAGAACTATTTGAAATGAAATTCCTTGTAATTTATTAAAATCGTAAATATGTTGTTCCAGGGGATTCATCAAGCCGAGCTCGTCATCCCAATATTCATGTTGGTGTCCTTCATGAGCATGTTGGCGTTGATCAGCCTGTGCTGTTGCATCATGTCCAAGCAGAGGGAAAAGCGGCAGCGTAAATTGCTTGCGGTAAGCCAACAGACCAACAGAGCTTCCTTAATTAACTTCAGTGCCCATAAGTTTATATAGTTACATATGAATTTTCTAGAGATAAAATTATTATTGTTCCTGTATTCAGCATATCTAGTGCAACTTATTTTTATTTATTTGTACATAGTCCGTGTAATATTATATAGGAAATATTCTGTAACAAATTATTAATAATCCTCGTATTCTCGTATCTCCTCATTATTATCCAGCTGCTCCCGCAGACATTCCCATCCCATAGCCAGTTCAGTTCCCATTTCTTATTTTCTTATCAATCATGTGTGTGTGTGTGGGTTTTTTTATAATTATTATTATTTATACTAAAACCTTTATTTGTCCCACACAGTCGTCTCACCACCTTTCGTGGTCATGTTTTTTTTCACTCCAGCAGACAAGACAAAATATATGACAATAAATATGACAAGATAATTTTTTCCCTTTATAATTGTAGCCATCTGCGTATTTAATATAGAAATTACTTATACGTCAGAATGTAAAAATACAGAAAAATTAATTCCGAGCACACCGGACGAAAAGTTATTGACTCCATATAAATATACTTATATCGTGTCAGTTAAATTTGACAAGGTGCTAAAATAAATTTTGACCCATAACGTTACGACAATTTTAGCACCTTTTGATGTTTAACCGACGATAATATGTAGTTTCCTCTATATTTCGTAATTTTTTGTTACTAAGAATTATTCCTTATGAATGTAAACTATACATACCGTCGGGTCAGCGAAGTATCAAAAAGTGCTAAATTTTATTGTGGAAGGGATAGACTTTGGTACATTGGGATCCTTAGGATTTACTGTATAGTAACTATAAGTATATTAATTTAATTAACTATTGAAAAAATGTGGTTAGGCAGTGGCATTGACACTTATTAATAATTTTTGTTTATTTTTTATTTATTTTTTATTTATATAAATTAATCATATTTTTTACATGTTTTTTCCCTCGGATTTCACAGAAAGTCATAACGGATTTACAGACCGGCGATTCGAAAACTCTGCTGCTGGGAAGCAAGGAGGATGATTTTTGAGGAGGGGAAGAACCTACATATTAATTAATTTTTTAAAAATTTTCTCCATATTTTATGTGTTGTGTACAAAACAAATAAATGTAAATTTTAAAAAAATTGATAAAATTTAATAATAAAATAAAATGAAACTTTAACGTCTTGAAAAATAATGCTGAACGACACTGGGGATGGATTTTTTTGATTAATTTCAAATTATAAAATTAGAATTAGTCTCACAATAAATGTATTTTTATATTTTTTGTATTAGTTATTGTGAGATTAATTATCCTTTTAATTTGAAATTAATTTTAAAAAAAAAACTCATTTGTGACATTTCTTAATTAAAAACGGATTTTTTTGACAAATTTTGTAAAATTCTTTCCTCTATATTTATAAAAAGTGTCAAAAATAGCTAATTCATTTTAATTATTTTTCGAAAACAAATTTTTCGTGGATAAAAACTAGGTATAATATAGGTGAGAAAATTAATGAAGTTGATGAAAAATACAAAAATCCGTATGAGAAATGCTAAAAATGAAAGGAAAATTGACCAAAATTAATTGTTTCTGCCAGGTATCGAACCTGGGACCTTCTGCGTGTTAGGCAGATGTGATAACCACTACACCACAGAA
>JAQGAK010004847.1:0-11295 GCA_034696945.1 Lipothrix lubbocki
TTTTGTATCAATTTTTGTATCAATTTTTGTATCAATTTTTGTATCAAATTTTGTATCAATTTTTGTATCAATTTTTGCATTAATTTTTGTATTTGTTTTTGTTTTCATTTGTGAATATATTTATGCATTACTTTTAGTATTTATTTTTGTAAGCAGGTTTTCATAGCAATGCCCACAAAATACGCGACATGAAATACAAACCTGTACTCTTAAAAATTGAAAAAGGTGCTCACTTCTAACATGTTTTTTTTCTTGGGAAACTCGAGAAATTTCCTTTGCCTTTTGTCCAGGGGAAGAAAGGCGAGGAGGTTAAAAGAGGTTGGGTTTCAATAAAAAAGAGAATAAAAAGCGGTCCCAATTCCCAAGTTATTATTTAATGGCCGGAGGGCAAGAAAAATACAGAAGAAAGGGTAGGTTGCTTTATTATTATGACTCTGTGAAAGAGTCCCTTCATTTTTCTCAATTGACTTTCTCCCCACAAAACTCTCCACTAAAAATGTATTATATACATATGCACATGTATTTATATATGTATATGCATGTATATGGTGGTTTAGCATATGTATATATGAAGTAGCTTTTGATCCAAGGGACTCGTCTGAGCGTTCAGCTGTTATAGATTATCTTAAGGAAAATGGCGACAACACCAGGGCAAAAGCCTCTTTATCTGGTGGAAATAGAATGTAAATTGTATGGGCGAGGTTAAAAGAAAGACATGTTTATATGCTGACGTTCCCGCAGGCTCGTCATTCACCATTTTCTTCTTCTTCTTCGTCGTCTTCTTTCTTCTTCTTCTTGTTGTTTGAGCAACCACGTTTCATGAAATTCCTTCTTTATTTTTTTAGTTTTTTTCTTGAGAAAATGCAAGAATTGGTAAAAGACGCCGGCAGAAAAAAAATCAAATAATATTTTAAAGATGAAATAATTATAAAATACAAGAAATTAAAAAAAATAATACAATTTAATACAAAATTATATTAAATTAAATTTATCATCAAATAAATACAAAATTCACAAATTACATTAAAAAAGTTAAATTACAAATAAAAGTTTAAAAATGTACACATTTTAAAATATGTAAAAAAACAAAATACAAGAAACAATTAGAAAATGTACAAAAAAACAATTAAAAAGCAAAGTTAAAAAAACAAAAAAAATTGTTACAAAACAAATTGAAAAAATGTAACAAAAACGAAAAAATAAAACAAAAAAATACAAAATATAAAATTTTTAAAGAAATGCAAAAAACCTAAAAAATGTAAAAAAATACAAAATATAAAAATTTGAAAGAAATGTAAAAAATGTAAAAAAAACAGCAAATTGTACAAAATCAAAAAAATATTTAAGAAAATAACAAAAAATACAAAATCAAAACAATATTCAGGAAATAACAAAAACTACAAAATAAAAAGTGTTCAAATAAAAAAAACAGAATAAAACAAATGTTCACACACAAAAATAAATAAATACAAAAAAAAATACTCAAATAAAAAAAATTAATACAAAATAAAAAAATGTTCAAATAAAAAAAATTAATACAAAATAAAAAAATGTTCAAATAAAAAAAAATACAAAATAAAAAAATGTTCAAATAATAAAAATACAATATCAAATAAATATTTTAAAAAATGCTAAAAAATAAACACAAATATACAAAATCAAGAAAATATTTTTAAAAAATCTAGAAAATGTAAAAATTAAAAAAGAGAACGTTGAAACTATTTAAAAAAATCTATAAAACGTAAAAAATAAAGATGAGAACGCTGTAAATAAGATGCAAAAATGTAGACATGGAAGAAGAAAGAGTGTGCTAAAAGAAAGGGAAGAAGTGTCACAGGCTGTTCCCGTCATCCGATTTTATTCCACACTTTATTTTATTTTACAGCTTATGTACTTATGTATACGCCAGATATTATTTTCAAAGAAGGGAAATTTCTCTGTTAGTGAAAGTCTATAACCATTATGCTTATCACAAGAGGAGGCTCAATTTCTGCATATACATACATTATACATATATATACATGTATATTGCATACTTATCTGTATAGCCAACACTTTTAACAGTATCCTTATATATATATTTGAGCAAAAGTGAAAAAGTTTTCCTTTTTTAGCATTTTTTTAAAATCGGGAAAACTTGTTTTTGACTATATAGAAAAGCATCTTGAAAGTTATTGATATTTCTTTTGTAGCCTTCATTTTTTTTCTTCTTTCTCTTGTGCCTTTCTCTCTCTCTCTCTCTTTCAAAAAAAGCACACAGACTGTGTTGTATAATCAAGTGTCAGGGACTGGAAAAATGCGTCCGCCTTTTCCGTGTTGATTGTCGTCACTTGAGACTCTTTTCAAAAACAAGGCTTTGATTTATTGTCTTTCCCCTCTTCAAACTTTCTCCACACATGCTTATTAACTTTCATTTTTTAAACGCACAGCTGTAAACATTTTTTACAGTCGAGGGGATATTATATTTAAATTATTTACACATTTGGTTTTGAATTTCCCGCGTAACTGTAAGAATTAAAATAATTTAAAATTCTTTTAAATTTAAAAAAAAGAAAAATCTGCAAAAAATCAGATTAAATCAGATTTATTTTAAAAAAATGGGCGGGAAATTCAATTTTTTTAACAAATTCTTTAAAAAAATTGGGCGGTAAATTCAATTTTAAAAAAATTGTTAAATAATATTAGGCGAAAAATTCAATTTTTTGCAAAAATTGTTAAGAAAATTTAGGAGGGAAATTTAATTTTTTGAAAACATTCTTGAAAAAATTTAGGTGGGAATTAAATTTTTTGAAAAAACTAGGCGGGAAATAACTTTTTTTGAAAAAATAGGCGGGAAATTAAAATGTTCAAAAAACATCTTAGAAAAAATAAAACGAACCCTTGTTGTTTTTAAGTCCCAGAATCATAGCGGGAAAGTCTGAAGGAAAGAAAATAATAAAATGAAAAGAGAAAGTAATATTGACGTCTCTGACACGTGGATGGTTAAGAGGCTTTATTGTTTCTCTGTACTTGAATACAAATCGGTCCGATTACTCAAGACTTTGTTGGAAGCGTCTGTCTGTCCGTTTTGTTTTTTGGTGAAAGTGCTATTTGCATCGGAATGAGTGCTTTTCTTTATTTCCTGTGAAGTATCCGGTTGCCTCCAATGCAGTTGTGTGTCTATGTGTGTGTGTTTTTTTCGTGTTTCTCTTTGATGTTTATTTACGTTTTAGGCCATGGACGTTTTTCTTCTATTTTCGGATTTTTCCAAACGACGGCTAATTCGACGATTTACTTTCACCTCCTTTTCCTTTATACCGTTTTGTAGTGTCGACGATTTTGGTTTAGTTTCCTTGGTGTTTTTTGAAATCCCAAATATCATGGGTTTGCAGTTTTTGAAAAACATTACAAAATAATATTACAAAATTGTGTCTTAAAATGTATTAAAAAAAATACTAGGATGTATTCCTTTAAAATTCCGGTGTGTTTTAAAGAAATTACGATTGTTTTGGAAATATTCCGATGTAAATCAAGAGATTCCAATGCTTTTTTGAAAGAAGTTTGTTAAGTTTCAGAAGATTCCGATGGAGATTTTAGGAATTTTGATAATTTGCAAAAGAATCCGATGCATTTTTAAAGAATTTTGTTACAATTTGAAGGAATCCGTTGCATTTTTAACAAATTTTGTTAAGTTCCGAAAAAATTCGATGCATTTTTAAAGAATTTTGATAAATTTCGAAAGAATCCGATGCATTTTTAAAGAATTTTATTACAATTCGAACGAATCCGATGCATTTTTAACAAATTTTGTTAAATTCCGAAAAAATCCGATACATTTTTTAAGAATTTTGTTACAATTCGAAGGAATCCGATGCATTTTTAAACATTTTTGTTAAATTTTGAAAGATTACGATGCATTTCTAAAGAATTTTGTGACAATTCGAAAGAATCCGATGAATTTTTAAAGAATTTTGATAAACGAAAGAATCCGATGCATTTTTAAACATTTTTGGTAAATTTCGAAAGATTACGATGCGTTTAAAAAACACTTGCTAAATTTCGAAAGAATCCGATGCATTTTTAAACAATTGTGTTAAATTTCCAAAGATTTTGACGAATTTTGCAAAAATTTTGGTAAATTTTAAAAGATTCCAAAAGAATGCGACTTCAATGTATTTTGAATTTTTTGGATGCATTTGTAAAGAAATCCAAATGATTTGAAAAAATTTCGGTTGGATTTTTTAAAAATTTGATGGAATTCCGATTTAATGCATCAAATATTAAATTCTTAAAAAAAATTAATTCAATATATGCACAAGACAATTCGAGCACCCAGAAGAAAAATGTTGGGACAAAAATCCGCCACATCGGATTTTGGGAAAGAAAAGAAATTCTGGTTAAAAAATAAGACATCGAAACTGCGGAGTGATGAGAAGGAACGTAAAAAGTGAGGGCAGGGAAATCAATCGGCTTTGCTCTTGAGAAAATCCCATCAAAGTAATCTGGAATTGCTTGGCCCTCAATCCGGTTATCCAGTCATGATGATGTGCTCAAGCCTGCACTCCTCGGCTATTCCTCGTGGTGCTGCTCCCTGCTTTTTAGTAGAAAAGAGGAGCGGAAAGGAAAAGAGTATGGGAAGGAGAGAGACGGAAGCGTCACTACCGGACTTTTCCCTTCCATTAAAAGGAAATATTGATGCCTCGAGAAAGTAGAAAATGAATTTCACATGTCACTTTCAAAGACTTCCCTCTCCTCTTTAATTCTCTCCAACAGACTTTTCTTTCCGACTTATCCTTAGCTCTTCACAAAATATTCATGTCATTTTAAGAATTCTTCCAGAATTAGAGCAAATGATGTTGTACAAAAATAAAAACTTTTTGTTAGAATTTTGAAAAACGTTTCATTCCCAGAAGATTAAAGAATTTTTTTAAATTCAGGAATTTCTGTTTTTCATTTTTTCTCAAAAATTTTCTGATTTAACAAAACTTGAATATTGTTTACATTTTGTTTGTTAAAGTTTTTTATAGTGTTTTAAAAACAGTTTTTAAAGATTATGATTTTTTAAAATCCGAATTGTTACAGACTTTGTATTATTTGTTGCTTTTTCTGATGTAAAAAAATTGGATTTTTTTATTAAAACAGATTTTGTGAACAAATTGTTATTATAAAACGCTATTTTAAAATTTGCTGAGTTTAAAATACTCCAAATTGTTTGAAGAAAACTACTATTATTTGTTAAAACATTTACTGATTTTCAAGAAAATCCACCAATTTTTAAAAGAAATGCACTGATTTTTCAGAAGAAATTTAGAACATTTTGTAAAAATTTACTTATTTAAAATAAATTACTAATGTTTTAAAAACATTTACAGATTCTTTTATCAATTTTTCAAAAAATTTACCAATTTTTCAAGAAATTTACCAATTTTTCAAGAAATTTACCTATTTTTCAAGAAATTTACCAATTTTTCAAGAAATTTACAAACTTTTCAAAAAATTTACCAATTTTTCAAGAAATTCTTAAATTGTTCAAGAAATTCTTAAATTTTTCAAGAAATTCTTAAATTTTTCAAGAAATTCTTAAATTTTTCAAGAAATTCTTAAATTTTTCAAGAAATTTACTTATTTTTCAAGAAATTTACCCATTTTTGAAGAAAGTTACCCATTTTTCAAGAAATTCACCAATTTTTCAAGAAATTTGCCCATTTTTCAAGAAATTTACTAATTTTTTTTTAGAAATTTACCATTTTTCAAGAAATTTACTAATTTTTTTTAGAAATTTACCATTTTTCCAAGAAATATACCAGTTTTTCAAAAAAATTACCATTTTTTCAAGAAATCTCTCAATTTTTCCAGAAGTTTACCAATTTTTCAAGAAGTTTACCAATTTTTCAAGAAGTTTACCAATTTTTCAAGAAGTTTACCAATTTTTTAAAAAGTTTACCTATTTTCAACCATTTTTCACGAAATTTATCGATTTTTCAAGAAATATACCAATTGTTTTTGTGTCAATTTAACTAGTACCAATGTTTGTAAAAAATATTGTTCTTTTAAAACTTTACTGGGTTTGTTAAAAATCACTGGGTTTTTTAACAATTACTGGGTTTTTTAAAAAATTACTGATTTTTTAAAATATTTACTGATTATAAAAAATTATTTCATTTTTTCAACAAAATGTTGATATTTTATTAGAATTTAAATTCAATATTTCAAAATTTGTGTGTTCATTCTGGATGTAAATTTTCCGAATATTATTTTAATTTGTATTTATTCCCCACCCCCTCAATTTATTCTCTCCGATTCCTGTCAGAATGGGTTCGAATTGATCCATGTTACAGTATCGGAATTTATATTGGAGGATTTTATTACCGGCGGATTTGGTGGTGGAGAGGTAAAAGGAAGAAATTACTACAAAGTCTCATTGTGAATAGATGAGAAGAGGATGTGAGTACAAGGATTTGAGATAAGAAGGAGATAGGGAAGCTCATTCCGATCATTTTTAGGACCTTTAATGTGGCTTAAGAAGGACAATTCATCGACTGTGGGGGGAATCCGCCCGTCCTCCTCCTTCCACTTCCAACATTTTTTCCCACTGCCTGAAACAAAAAACGGAAAGGAAGGAGGACGAGGAAGGGAGAAGATTGCAACTTTGACGAATCTTTGGATTTCATCAAGTCGTTCCAGCTCCTGTAGTTACTTCCTCTCCGCTCAACTTTATCTTCCACCAAATTGACTTTCACTTCTGCCCACGGCTTAGCCTTCCATAAGTGGAACGGGACTCAGGTTTCAGCTTTTTTTCACTTTTCTCCCTGGAATTTCCCCGCATTTTATTTTCATTTGATGAGGGTTTATTTGTATTTTTTAGTTTCTCCTCCGTCCATCTTAATAAATCCAAAAAAGTTTAAGGAAACTACAAAAAATTAAAATAATGTCAAACAATTTTGAGAAACATTTAAACAATTTTAGCAAAATGTATGCAATTTTTGCAAAATTTTAAAAATTTTGCAAAATTTTAAAACAATTTTGAGAAAATTAAAAAAAAATTTAGAAAATTTGAAACAACGTGGAGAAAATTAAAAAACAAATTTAGAAAATCTGGAAACAAATTTTGATAGTTTATAATCTAAGAAAAACAATTTCAGAGCAATTTAAAAAAAATTGGAAAATTAAAACATGCAAAAATTTTGAAACTTTGGAAAATTAAATTGTAAAAATTTATAAAAAAAATAAATAAAAGATATTTAAACAATTTCGAAAATTTAGGAAATTAGAAAATTAAGGAACTTTAGAAAATTTAGAAAATGAGGGAAATTTACAAAATTTAGAAAATTTAAAAAATTTAGGAAATTAAGAAAATTTAGGAAATTTAGGAAATTTTAGAAGTTTAGAAAATTTAGGAAATTTAGGAAATTTAAGAAATTTAAGAAATTTAAGAAATTTAAGAAATTTAAGAAATTTAAGAAATTTAAGAAATTTAAGAAATTTAGAAAATTTAGAAAACTTAAGAAATTTAGAAAATTTAGGAAATTTAAGAAATTTAGGAAATTTAGGAAATTTAGGAAATTTAGAAAATTTAGGAAATTTAGAAAATTTAGAAAATTTAGGAAATTTAGAAAATTCGGGAAGTTTAGGAAGTTAAAGAAATTAAGAAAATTTTGGAAATTTAAAAAATGTAGAAAGTGTAGGAAATTAAGAAAATTTAGGAAATTTAAAATGTTAACAAAATTTAGTAAATTTAAAAAAAATAAAGCAGTTTAAAAAAACATTTTAAATTAAACAAAATTAAAAAGTATTTTTTTTAAATCAGAAAATTTAAAAAGAACCAAAAAATTTAGAAAAAAGTACAAAAGTTAAAAAAAATTTAGAAAAATTTAAAAAAAATCGGAAAATTATAAAATGAATCAAAAAATTGAATTACAATACAAAATATAACAATAATATGAAAAAGTGTAAAACACTCAAGAAATTACCTCATTGTGCAACGAACAATAAATGTAATAAAAAGTCGATTTTTTTCGAAATCGCAAAGTATACGCACCCTTTATTTCCATGTTTTTAGCCTACGACAACAATAATAATATTTCTTTTGACATACAATATACATAATAATTATTACATTTTATTCCCAGTAATGCTTATACAAGCCACATATATAATATAATTTAAGTAAATACACAAGAATTATTAAACTTTTTTTGTAATCCTGACGACCATATTGTTGTATTATCATCCCCTAATATATATATAACGGACATTTATGTAATAATTTTAATAATTAATTAAAATCTCTCGGTAACAATTGAACACCTAAAATTGTTTAAGCTTATCAATTATAGCAATAATAATTTATAATTTATAATCTCAACTCATATTTTGACACTTTTTATTTATTTACTTAATAATCTAATACACTATAATATACATAAATACCTATTTTGTATAATACATACATATAGCTAACACTTCCGTGCACAAGTACAAATATTTTAAATTGTTTGGCGGTAATTTCCCTTTTGACACCATATATATAATTTGCTTTTTCTATCTGTAATAATCTCCCCGCCATATTTATTTAACCATAGACTTATTCTTTTAAAAGATTTTTTTAGTTTTTAATTTTAATTACTTTTTTATATATAAATTCAATACATTTAATTTTTAATCTTTTTTTTTAATATTAATATAATTATTATTTTAATTATTATTATCTCCGAACAGGTTCATCCATATAATTTAATGCTCACATTTTAATTTTCAATTTCTTCTTTCTTGATGAAAATTTTATTTTTATTATTAGCTCTACTCTCAATTGTTGTTGCTGTTACTGCTGCTGCTGTTTTTCAACTTTTTTTTAGGTTTTTTCATATATTTATTCTTACAATAAAATAGAATAATATTATGGATTATTTTATTTTAGCTTATATAGTTTTATTTGTACGACAATAAATAATTTTCCCGCTCTTTTTTCCTCCATTTTTCCTTTTCACGTTTTAGTCTCTCGGATTTCCCTTTATGGATTTTTGTATTTTTTTGTTTCATATTGCCACAAAATTAAATGAAAAAATTGTTAATTTAAAAAAAATTGTTGAAAAATTTTAAAAATTTTGAAAACATTACCTGAAAGAATTAAATTTAAATCATTGTTTCAAAATACCCGCTAAAAGAATTAAATTAAAAAAATTATTTAAAAAAATTCCCGCCAAAACAAATTAATTTAAAAAATTATTTTAGAAAATTCCCGCTAAAGAATTATATTTAAGAAATAATTTGAAAAAATTCCCGCCAAAAGAATTAAATTAAAAAAATAATTTCCGGCAAAAAATTACATTTAAAAAATAATATCTGCCAGAAATATTAAATTTAAAAAATTCCCGCTAACAAAAACCAGATTAAAAAAAATTTAATTCCCGCCAAAACAAAAATAACATTAATAACGGACAGTCGAAATCAAAAAATTATTATTACGCCACAGGAGAAATCCTTTTCCCTCCTTGGGAGATTGTTAGAATAAAGGGGAGAAAATTGTAAAACTTTCTTCCGCTGCACATGACATGCTATCACTTTCCTTTGGCTTTCCGCTCGTCAAATCGAAAACAGGAGAATCGGCACAAGAGCTTTCGGAGTCAAGAGAAAAGCGGCAAATCGTACGAATGTAACGATTTATATATAATAATAATACTCAATTTTGTCAACCGCTGCTCCGATTGTGAATATATAGTTGCAAAAGTTTTCACTTTATATTTTGATGCCATATATTAGGTATAGACGAAGTATTGTTTTATATATATATATATTTATACAAAATATGTAGAACAATAAAAGGAATTATATTTATATATATATATTTGTATATAGGTTTATAAAATTGTTTTGAAAATCTTGTGTGTATTGTGGCTCAGCACGGGAGGAGGTCCGGAGAAGTTCGGGACAGATTTCACCTTGTTAGTATTGGCGAGGAGATTGCGGTGGAGATGACGGGGCTGGATGGCGAGAGGGTGGAGGATTTCCTTGACGGCGACAGGACTTGACTGTGGGTGAGGAATTGGAAGTACATTGTTTGCAATGTGATTGACAGGAGGAAGGAGAGGAACCAGAGGGGCGGGCAGGGAACACAGGACGTGCTGTGGCTTCCGTGCTGCATCGCTGCTGGGTTCTCACCTGGAAATTTATCAATTAAAAGTTTATTTTTAGACTTTTTTGCAATCAATTTTTCAAAGGAAATAGGTCAGAACCCGAAATATTTAAAATTATAACTCTAGGTCTTACTTTATTTTTAACACTTACATTACCCCCTCTCAAAATAAAAAATGACCTCAAAATGCTCATGGCCAGTTTTCTATGATCTAAATATATTTTTAGACTTTGTGCACTTTTGCCATCAATTTCTCTAAAAAATTCGTCAGATCCCGAAATATTGAATATTGTGACTTTAACTCTTACATTACCCCCCCTGGCAATAAAGAAATGACCTCAAAATGCTCACGGCTAGATTTCTATATTCTAAATTTTGCACTTTTACAATCAATGTTTTTTAGGAAATAAAGTCTGCTCTGGATTTGGCAGGAAAATTATAGTTTCTAAAATTAAATACACTTACACGCCTCTGTCAATAAAAACAATTGACCACAAAATGCTATTTTCTAATTTAAACTTATATTTATAATTAATTTTCTTTTTTTAAAACTGAGTTTATAAGAAATTTCTTCTGTACATTCCGCTTTGTGAGGTAAAAGGCTTAAAATTAGGAAATGCCTCACACACCCCCTGCCAATAAAAAATATTGACGTCAAAATGTCCGCCTTTAATTTTCTGTTTTAAAATTATTTTTTATACTTGATTTTCCATTTTACAGTAAATTTTACCCGAATTCTGTTCTGCTTATTAAATTTGGCAGTCAAATGGTTTAAAATTTATCATTTACACATGTCCCCTATGCCAGTAAGAATTTTGACCTCAAAATGCTCACTTTCAATTTTTAATTAAAAATGTTACAAATTAATTAAATAAGCACGTAATTTTAATTTCTTGTATCTTTTTAGTCAAACCTTTTAGAAAAAACTTCACAAAATTGCAAAAACGATCACAGCACATCCATTTTAAATACAAAAATATTTACGTCAGAAAATCAATTTCTCACTTCAAAAATGAGAAACTGTTTTTTTCTTTCTTCCACAAACATTTCTTATGACAAAAATGCATGGAAAACTAAACTCTTTTCAGAAGAAATTTTCAAGTTTTAAAAATTCAGAGATTCTCCCCTTCCTTTGAGTCAATTTAGACATGCAAAGACCATTACTAGCGACGGAAATTGATCTG
>JAQGAK010004848.1:0-11295 GCA_034696945.1 Lipothrix lubbocki
TACCAAACCGAACTTGACCTGAACTTGAACTTGTCAAGTTCACTGTCAAGTTTTACTTGAACTTGAGAACAGCTCTGGTCCAGACAGTAGGAATTTAAGCAATTGAATTCGAAAAAGTAAATCTCTTCACTATCTGCGAAGATCCTGGCGTAAAGCTTCTGGTAGGCCACGCTGAAATTCTGATTTACGCACTAAAAATCAAATTTTATAGGATATTTCTTATTTTCGGCACTATTTTGAAGCCAAATTCCCTTGAATACAAATGTAATTGCTCCCAAAGCAGACGCGAAACAATTCAAATAACAATATTATAAATCACTTACTTCGCCTTTTTCTTGTAGACAGACGATTCCCCTTTTTTCCATAGTGAACGCATGTAATTTTTACAAATTCTTCAACAACAAAAATCCAATTGGTAAAAATAATTTAAAATTTTACATTACTAATTTTATAATTAACAGGTTGTTTTTTGACAGTGTTTTGGCGTCGAATTTAAAATTGTTGAAAAATATTCTGTCATGAAATTTGGTGTACGATTTAGCTTGGCTAACGAGGGTGAATGATGTTTTTAATAAACTATGGAAAATGAGTTTAGCGATGAAAATGCACTAACAATTTATTAATCTAACATCTCTTAAAAGCAATTTTATTCCGTCCAACTCTGCCTCTTGCATCAAGATCAAGCTCTTGATCTTGTTATTAGTTTACATTAATATTTTCTGTCAAAACGATATTAAATCCAATGACTTCACTTATACTTAAACAAAACTGCTTAGTCATTATGCATTACAATTCTGCACTGTTCTACATGACTGTTGGATTTGCAGCAAAAACTTAAGCTGGAACAGCAGATTGATGATTCTTTAAATTCGCTAAAGATTCTTGAGAGCATAGTTCACACTTCTTCGTTGTTCACCATGTGCAACCGACATGTGTTTTCTTAGATGGGTCACATATGAGTATACTTTTGGGCAAGTGTCGCATTTATGGCGAACTCCGCCGTGAACACTTGCTTTGTGCTCCCTCAAACTTTTTCGCTGAGTGAATTGCTTTTCACACAGTTCACACTTGTAGCGAAAGCCTTCGTGAACACTTTGCTTATGCCGACTCAAACTTCGGGTGGAATTGAATTGTTTTGAGCAACTATTGCATGTAAGCATAATGCGCTCGTGAACGTTTAATTTATGCTGCTTCAATTTTTGCAACTGCGTGAATTTTTTTGGGCAGATATCACACTTAAATCTGACATTGTCATGAATACTGGATTTATGCCGATTTAAATGTGACAAATAACCGAATTCTTTTGCACAAATGTTGCACGTATAGCGAAGTCCAACGTGAGCAATTAATTCATGCTTTTTCAAATTACGCAAATAATAAAACGTTTTTTGACACACGTTGCAAATAAAGAGTTTTCCTTCGTGAACACTACATTTATGGCTTTTTAAAGTATTCAGGTCTATGAATTTCTTGCTGCAAACGCCGCATTTATGAGTCTGAGTTGGCTTGATTGCTTCTTTACTATTGCTTGCTTCGGTCCGTTTGCATTTAGGATTTCTTTGATTCGTATTTACTCGAGCCAGGGAAACTACGGGAAGTTTGTGAAGTGTTTCATAATGGACGCAGAGATTTTCAAGTGATGTGCAAGCCAATTTGCATTTTTTACATATTGTGGTTTCTGCCGGAGAATTTACTTCCGTGGTGTTCAGGCCTAATATATCAATTCCAATTTCACGGCTGGGACTATTGTGGCGTTCGATTAGTGCTTGTGTTATTGGTGTTTCAACTTGTTCTTTATTCTTAAGATTTGTTTCGTAATTATCCTCTTTCGTTTTATCTTCAGTGTTTACAACTTTTTGCGGAAGGTTATTAGTGATGTCATTATTTGGAAATATTGGGTTTTCTCGATCAAAAAAGTAGATTTCATCCTTCTCATCAGGTTCAAATTTTAAACGAGCATGTTCGTCCTCTATATTCCAGCAATCATCTTCTTTTGAATAACCTGTGTCATTTTGATTCCTTGTGGGAAGCGAATGTACTCCTTGTCCTTTTGTTGTACAATTAAATTCTTCCGTTGGTGTTGCAGGGACAATTTTGTGATTGACCTTCAGATTTTGTTGGAGATTACTCGTTCTACTATAGTAACTTTGGCATTTGTTCGGTTGATCATCCCGGACCGCGGGGATTGTGACATGTTTTCGTAAGTACCGCAAAAGAGTAAATGTTTCCAAACAGACTTTGCACTGATAATTGTTTTTCATGATGGATGTTGATCTTGAGAAACTCTAAATTTCCAAATAAAGTACGTGTCTACAAAATGGGATCTGTGGACTTTCTGCAAGAAAATAAATACAATTTAAAATTTGTAGGTGTTGAAAAATTTTACTTGTAATGTAACAATGTTTTATCTACGTTTTTATTTGCGTAACTTTTGCATTCTGATTTGATCCACATATCACAACCTTGTATGTGTGGTACATACAAACACAAAATGTGCATTCCCCTGTTACAGTTCATAAATGTAATTGCATAGGATGAATAAAGAGCTATTTTAAAGAGAGGACAGTGTACTTTATAAAACAAAAACAAATATTTTTCATACAATACACGCCGTACTTACGTTAATAATTTAGTTGGTTAAACGCTTGTAGTACACAAACACATATTTCTTCATTATTTATTTTTCATTTATCTGTGAAATTGATTTCTTATTGATAATAATAATATAATATTTTATTTCCACAATTTAGCAGTCTTGTAATTCTTTTTAAAAGGTCTTAATTTCGACTCCGCGTTTTAATTTGTAATCTAAAGCTTCGCGAACATACAAATAACAGTTTATATTCTGTAGAATCAATAGTAAAATATTCTAAGTATAACAAGTATTTTCTATACAATTATCAAAATGACAGTTTTGAAATAATTTTTGATAATAAATTTGAATAAATCCGATATAGTTCAAATTAGGTAAGCCTTTCAGTTAATTGTAATGTATCTGAGCTCGTACAAATTCCAATAATGTGCTTTTGCTGCTTATTTAGAGTTTGTGTATTTGAAATAATCTCTGATACAAGTGCTGAAAATTGTTCAAGGAAAATACTTTTATATTTGGCGGTCCCGGTCGGCAGTGCTCCTGACCCTTTTGCCTTTAAACCTTTTATGATGATGGGGAAGGGATTCATTGTTCCTTGAGAATTGTGAGCTCAGCATGCTCTCACAGGGAAAAACTTTCTCTCTGCTCGAGCATTTGACTTACCTTACGTATGTATTAAAAGACTACCGCTTTAAGCCCGTGCTCCACACGGCAAGAAATAGTTGTTCCCTATCTCTACACCCTACCCACTATGTATGTTAATAGCCAATGGAGTCGTTCCCCCTTAATCTTACCTGTATAATGTAATAAGTATTATGTATTAATGTATGTACATAAGGTTACAATCTGGATTCATCCAGAAGAATTTAATTTGTGAAAAGGCTCAACAAGTGCTTATTGTCAAATGTTTACTAAACTCGTCTGTATTCGCATCCCTTACTAAAAGTGCATAATAAGAAAAGTCTTTGAATATAATTGTCTTTTGAATCAATTATATGATGGATAATACGAGGGAATAATATCCGGTCCTAATTTGATTTACATTCAGTAAATCCTAAATCCCACAAAAAACCGTTAAAACCTGGGTAATGATAATTTTTAAATCGCCAGTAAAATAACTAAATTTCTTTGTTAAAACTACTGGGTGACAGAGTTGTTCTCAAATTCGAGTAGTACGCGAGTATTTCGGGTCATGGTCAAGTTTGGGTCATGTTCGGGTAAATGTTTAAAAATACTTGAAGTAATCGGGTCGTGTTCGAGTAAGAGCCAGATCCGTACATGAGATTTTGCTTCAAGTCATGTTCTTGTTCAGGTAACGAAATTTAACTTGAAGCTCAAGTCATGGTCGCGTTCAGGGCAGCGTTTAAAAATACTAGGTCACGAACTTGCATTTTCGCGTTCAAGTTCAAGTATTTTTAGCACGCGTTAGACGCAACTATATAATGCTTTAAACACGTTTTTCAATAAGTGTGTGACGTTTTTGACATCCTAAATTTTATATTTTGCTCCCATATACTACATGTAATTATATGGGACGACGCGTGAATGCATTGGCGGAGAACAGCGGAAGAATAGGAAGAACGTCCGGACTGAAATTGTGTCCGTACGGACTCTTTTATAATCTCTACAAGGAGCAACTGAGAAAAATTCAAAAAAACGATTTTTCAGCTTTTACTAATTTTCCAAAAACCAAAAATATAAAATTCAGGATTTCTCAAAAATGGGAAGAACGCCCGGGCTGAAATTTTATATGTAGGGACTCTTTGGGATTCGTTACAAGGAGAAACTCAAAAAAATTCTAAAAACCAATTTTTCAGTTTTTACCGAATTTCGGACGTCCTAATGTCTAAATGTCTCTAAATACAAAATTGCCGCCCGGACGTTCTTCCCATTCTCGAGATATTCTACTTTGAAAATCGCGAAAATAACGATTTCAAAAATTTATTACGGGTTATGCATAACCCTTTGAGACCGCAAAACCGACTAGACTCATATTATTTTAGGTTCCCGAACAAATTCAGATAAATTTTTGCTGTTTCCGTCGACGTCTGCCCGCTTGATGTACCTTCTTCCTGGGCAGTTTCAAATAATAAAATGCATACAATGCATAATAATAATATACAAACTAAACAATTACTAGTAATAGAATTTCGAAAGACAATTTGATTTTAAATTTTTAAGCACACGTTTGAATAAAAGAAAATATTATATACGTTTAACCACTTGACTTACTAATAGATTTTGAATTGTATCCGCGAAATACGTACTTATTTAAAAAAAATTGAAATACTTGAAATTACAAGTTCGAGTTCATGGTCAGGTCAAGTTCGTGTTCAGGTATTTGAAGGAACCGTACACGCGTATGAAATTAAGTTCGGGTTTGGACGGAAAGTACTTGAAGCCACGAATTTGACAGATCAAGTATTTACTTGAACTCGAAGTCGCAAGTTCAGGTTGGCCTGAAATTAATACTTGGCAATTCATGGTCGGGTCAAGTTCGTGGTCGGACCCATGGAAATACTTGACCCGAGAACAAGTTTGGTTTAATTTATTTGCAGGTGATTTCATGAATTTACTTGTGATTTCATGCATTTACTCGTGATTTTATGCATTTACTCGTGATTTCGGGAATAAACTGGTGATTTCGTGAATTTACTGGTGACTTCATGGATTTACTGGGGATCTGACATGGGAAGGATTAACTTTTATTTAATCCAGAGTAACTTTTGGGATTAACCCATAAATTCGTAATTAATCCAGATTAATATCAATAAACAAATCAGATCAATATACAAATATTAAATTAAATTATCCGTGTAGTAAATGTAATATTATTAAGTAGTTAGTCCATGAATGGTAAAGATTCGTTAAATATTTTTTGCATCGACGATTTTATTACATATTGTGGAACGCCATCGGATTCACTTTACGTTATATTTGTACCCATATATATTTTACAACAGTTCGAATAGTTATTTTCCCTCTGGATGCCGTTTGCAATCATAGGACGGATTAACTTTTAATAAATACGGATTAACTGTTTGGACTAACACTTATCTTTTATTCAATCCGGAGTAACTATTGGGATTGACGCACAAATTCGTACTTAATCCAGATTAACTATTGGGATTGACTCATTGATTAGTGCTTAATCCGGATAAACTAATGTGAAAAACGCAATAATTCGTACCTAATCCGGATTACCTGTGTTTCAAAAAACGCCAATCCGGGATTAAATTATTCCGATTAAGTATAATGACTGCTGAAGATTCAAAACAACAACAAACAACATTAGAACTCTAGTGGAGAATAAATAAAACATATTCCGAATGCAATAAAAACGAGATTATTTAAATCCGTCAATGATTGCAAAAAGGGTTACGAACCAATAAATTCTTAAAAACAGAAATTGAGCACAAATTAGCAAATATTTAAAATAATTTAATTATGTAGGGGCGAAACCGTATGCTTGAAAATCTACAAATATCCTCAGATTCGAAATTTAATTTTCTATAAATTTATTTCTTAGTTTAAGCCGTATAATTTGGGACGCTGTACAACTGTACAAACTACGAAGTCACGAGTGCATACTAAAAAAAGCAAAAGCAGCAGCATAAAATATAATTCATGATTTAGCTGCGTAATAGAAAAAACGTTTGTCTTGTCAGGTAAAATCTATGAACGATTCGCCATGTACGAAAGGAATTTGCAGGTTTTGTTAAACATTTTTATAAATAGTGAACCTAATTGGGGTAAATAACTCCGAATAATGCATAATAACTGATTTATAAATTATGTACATTTTGTAGCACCACACTTTTATGTTATTTAATTTATATATTGTACGTAAATGACGTACGTTTATTGTACGAAACCAAAAAAAATTACGACAAAACCTTTATTTCTTGAATGGAAAAAAAGACCTCAATTGTTTTCAAAACAATTTGGTATGAAAATTTAAATAATTAAATTAAAAATGTCCCTATTTTATTGCATTTCTTTTTGGACCTCAATTGAATTTCTTTATGGATTTTCTTTGACGTACAAAAATGATTGCATGTTAATTACGAAACTTCAGGTAAGAACTTAATTCCTTTATAATTATTTTAAGATAATGTAGTTCAGGCATGTAATTATTCTCATAATCTATGTACTTTTGCCCCAAAATACATACTTGGTTAGCGTATATTATACATGTTTAAACTAGATACTTTTAAAATTGAACTAGTTTTGCAATGAATTTGAATTGCAATTATGAGTTTGCTCAATTTGTAAGAAAGAATGTGGAAACAAAGGTCTAAAACCTGCTTTATATATTCATAACTAATGTTTGTCGAAGTTGCTTTTATAAAAGCGAATTACTTTTTTCGAATATTTATTACTGTTTCTATTTAAAATAATTAATACACAGTCCCTTTACATTTGTTAATATTCATTAAAATTACATATGTAAATGAATGTGGCCTTTGCATGCCATGATTTTTATACCGCTGCCCAAAAAGGTATATATCGTCGTCTTTATTCCAGCCGGATTTTCTTGGTCCCAAAGTGTCACTAAGTCTTTTCATTCCTTCCCGCTTTTTAATAGAAGTCTACAAGCGAACATGATTATGCGGTCATTATACCTAATGTTACATTTACCCTATTTTTATGCTGCCTGGAATATACAAATTTACCACGCGACTTTTTCTAGTTTTTTAAACTGAATGATTATATGTAAACTACACTATTATTTCAAGGTGAACAATGAACACATTTATCTTTGAATATGTTAAACGGGTTAGCTTTATTTCACTTTTTAGTTTTGTTCATATACATTTCAAGAATGTTCGGAGAACGTTGCCGTTTAGAATGTTCAGGTTGTTATTTATTATCAACTAAGTGTATTTACGTTATACAATTCTATAGTATTGCAAGAAAATCGTGGTTATTGTATTTTGCGAATCAAGTGCCCAACAACATGTCGGGGGTCAAAAAAGAAGGTTTATTTCTAAAGCATTTGTCAAGGATCAAATACAAAAGCTAGGAATTAAATAGTCCTCATCTTTCTATACGATCTCATCCAACTAACGCAAAAACAAAAAAATAAAATCATATTTGCAGAACTTATTACAGTAGAAATACAAAACTAATTGCAAAATTTATTAGTTATAATACAAATATAAAGCACTTTATTTAGTAAAACCAGAAATAGCAGAAATCATGACAGAAATAATACAAAACTTAAATATAAAATTTATTTCTAAAAGTAGTGCAGAAATTAATATAAAAATTAATAATCAATTTAATATAAACATTATTACAGAAATAAATAAAAAAAACGCAGAAATTAATACAAAAATTATAACAAAACTAAAAAAAGGTAATACGAAAATTAATACAAAAAGGAATTGACATTCTCTTCACTTCCTTGAAGACACTGTTTAATAATTATGCTAATACTAACCTTGTTATTTAATGCACAATACAAATTTTTTTTTTTTTTTTATATAAATATAAAATCGCTTCACAAAATGCTCACATATTGCCAACATTAACTGTTTAAACTCTCTTTGACGCGAAAATACTGGTAATTTTTATTAAATTTGGATGCAGATATTTGTCATTGTGTGATATTTGTTTTAATTATTTACCATTGTTTATTGAGAAATAAACCCACGATAACTAGTAAAACATGCGTTGACTGAAATTGTAATACTTATTATATTAGTATCGTATGTCGTCTTTTTAATTGGTATTTGTTGTTTTTGAAATAGCCGTGCAACCTATAACATGAACAGGGAAGATTTAGCACATCCCCAAATGTCACTTAGGGGTTAATAAAACTAATGATGGTGGGAAGATTTTTAAGTTTGTGTGTAGCTGTATTTAATTTGTAGATGATTTATTAAATTCCATATTGACATCAAATACTGGGGACGGGGGTATATATAAAAACAGAAAATGATTTACTTATGATGATTTTTAGGCCCGGGAGTAAAGATGGGGGTGTAAGAAGTTATTAGAAATTCTAATATAATATAGTAATTAAAGAACGACCCCCTTATTTGTAATAATGTTGCTTTCAAGAAAGATTCTGAACTAACAACAACAAAATTATTGATGTAATAATTTATCTGTAGTGATAGTAACAAATATTTTAGCTTTTAATCATCCTTATATAGTTTTTGAAATTATTAAATTGAGTTTTAAATTTTATAGCACTAGTGAGTTCCGTACTGTGTCGTAGGGTAAATACCATAGCATTTATTTGAAACAAAGTTTTCCTCCATATTATTCTTATAAACTTTGTATTAAATGTTCATATAAATATTTATTTGTAAATGAGACTTATTTGTTTTGAATAAACCATTTATTGTGTAAACTTTGAAAGCTATAACACTAAAATCAAGATGTCGTAGTTGTACAAAATATTTTTCAATAAATTATTCACATATTCCAATAGTAAATTAGTAAATAGATTGTTGGTTGATGACGACAACGTTTTCTTGTCTAACATGAAATTGGTCCCAAACGCCTAGAGTGTCAAGAAAAGGAACAATGGAATTTACCCGGAGGATTCAAAAAGATTTCTGCTAATAAAATAGCAAAACAAGACAAATTTAGTGAAAATAATGAAGTAGATATCGAATATAAATATAATAATATACGACTCGTAGCCAAGAAGACAGGCAGGGGAGTCCAATATACACATAGCCCTCGGTCAAAACACAGTGCTTCTAAATAAGGATAAGATTATATGTAAATATTTAAACCCTTGACCTTTTGAATTAAGTAAACAAATAGTCCCACAAATTTCATTCACACACTGCAGGTAATATTTATTTAACAAAAACATGGTTTGTCTAAAATTTTCATGATCCCTCAATATTAAGATTGAATACAAAATATACAATTGCTAATTAAATTTAGCTGGAGAAATGTAAAATTAATACAACACGTACGAATTGAAAGCAGGAAACTTGCAGGAAATTATCTAAATGAAATCAATAAAATATGTAAAACGGGAAAATGTACTCAGTGCAAACCCTAACTAGCTGCTAGGAATATTGATGAAAATTACTTTCACGTCTTTTGAGGTTGTCAAAAGTATAGTTAATTAAAAAATATTTTAGGCGACAATTTTATTATAAACTGCAATAGAGCTTACTTTGTAGCATTCAACTTTCCAGATAGAAAATCAAACACGGAGTGTCTAAAATTATACATTTATTGGAATGCAATTAAAATAAGAACACGCTATCCTAAATTAATGGATATCTAAGGAGGTTTGTGAACTACTATTAGCCGATTTTTTGAGCACAGAATACCCAGGGTATGTTACGTAGTATAATTGACGTTTTTTCAAATTGACGATTTTTCGAAATTTTCCCTTTCATAGCACCTTGTATCGTTATTAACGTATTATTCTGCATTCGAACGACACGCCTATGTATCGGTATGCCACTTTAAAAAATGAACAGTAATAGTTGCCTACGAGTTATTTTCAATAACTTTTAAAACAGATGGTTTATGTAACATAATGGTAATATCACGTATGGGTACTGACCACGTGTGCAAAATGTAACGGCTATAGCTCAAATAGCACATTGGGATGATACGATTAGTAGGTTTGTAAATTACAGACACGAAACTACGGACCTACGGACAGACATGTCGGGCTGCACTAGGATTATTATGCGACCCTAATGATGACATTTGTTTGAGCTTTCTAAAATAAGTAACATGCGTTCCAATATCTATGACTATTCTTATTGCTGTAACAGGCGTTTATATTAAAATTTGATTATATTATATAGTTACAGCGCCTACGTTCTCTTGTTCCTCCGGAATGTGTGTTAACTCATAGCAAGTTGCAGTACACAGAACTCTTGCTATAAGAGATGACTATTTGAGAGAACTCTTTTTGCTTATTTAGAACTAAATAATACATTGAAGACATAATTTATTTAAATGCGAAATGACTCTTCAGTAGACACTTCCTATTAGAGGCCTCCCTATAAGAGCATTCTCCCCATAGAGGCGCCTTTCTGCCCTCGCCAGCATATTCCAATATTATTTGGAAAATTTTATTACCTGTAAAACCATTCCCTAAAGGAGCATTTCTACTATAACAGCGCCATAATCCCTGCTGCTGAAGTTTGTGTAGTTCTTATAAAAGCACTTTGCACTTTCTAGCCTTAAAACACGATTACTTGCTCGTGTAAAATTAAAATATGCGTCAGCTTGTGCATTATTATTAGGAGTAGCCCATGTAATTTTCAATTGACTATAGGGACGTAACTCATTTGCTTAATAATTATTAAAAATTCAGCAATCGATAGCAATATATTTTCCTTTTTTGTATTTACGTTTTAACTTATATTTAAATTATTAAAATATTTACTTAAAAATTAGCAACTAAAAAAAATTTTTATTCATTTCTTATTTTCAATAATTAGGATATACGACTGATGTATTTCGTTTTTGGTCAGTTAAATTAAACAATAATTAAATAACAAATAAAGCATTATTAACTAAAGAACCTGAAACAATAAAATTTGTCCTATAAGTTAATCCTATAAATTGAAAGCATAGGGCCAGATTTAAATAATGGTTTTCAAAATAAAAAAAATATCCCCCCACTAGCGTTTTTTCCATAAAATCTTATGTATGAAGCCAAAATTTGGCAAAATGAACAATTATGCATAGTAAATGATACA
>JAQGAK010004849.1:0-11295 GCA_034696945.1 Lipothrix lubbocki
TGGTCAAGTTTATGCTGTTGCTCAATCCGAACTTGACCATGATAATGATATCAAGTTTCACATGAGGACCTGACCATAAACTTGATTCGAACTTTAAAGTCAAGTTAAAATTCAGCCTTTACCTGAACTTGACGTTTCAGGGTCAAGTTAAATATAAACACCAAACCGAACTTGACATGAACTTGAATTTGTCAAGTTCACTGTCAAGTTTTACTTGAACATGAGAACAGCTCTGTTCCTGGAGTACAGTGGAACCTCGCTATAAGAGGCCTCCATATAAGAGAATTCTCTCTATAAGAGTTCCTTTATTGGGCTCGCATGTCATTGTACGTGGTTATATGCATACAAGCTTTCTTTATAAGAGAATTTCTATATAAGAGGCAGATTTTATTGATTTATAGCGTTCTCTTATAGCGAGGTTCCAGTGTAGTAGGCTTAGAACCATTGCAAAAGTACATAAAAATTTACGCAACTAAACCTCACCAACTTATTTGGGAAATTATTCTCTCAAACTCTACTGGAAAAGTTGATTAATAAATGATTCCTTTCTAATATGTTGTGCATCATAAACCTGCAGCGTTTCCCTATTTTCTTTGCACACATTCATTGTCTATACAATAAACTCTCGCTATAAGAGAACGCTATAAATCACCAAAATCAGTCTCTTATATAGGAATTCTTTTATAGAGAGGGCTAATATGCACATACCTGTGTATGAGATGTAGGCTTAAAGGATCTCTTACAGAGAGAGTTCTCTTAAATTGAGATCGCTTATAGCGTGAGTCCGGTGTAAATATTGCTCACAACTGGGACGTTTTTATACAAAGTGTATGTAATTATCATTTGTTTCGAAGTTAATTCTAATTGGCAACGCAAATTTACGACATTGCACTGGGTTACCATTTACAAAATATGTAATGCTATATAAATACAGGACAACAAGTTAATAATTAGGAGCTGAAACGCGAAAACTAAAATTTATAAAGTAAAATAAATTTGCGGGACACTTGAAGATATGTATATCTAACTATCCTAGAAACGGCTGATTGTATAATTTCAAAGTGACTACATACACCGGACTCTCGCTATAAAGGTATTTGGTGGTGTGTGTGCAGCACACGTTGCGCTGCCTCGAAAGTTTACGTGTTGTCTTATCACCATAATGTATTAACACGAAATTATAGGCAAAGCTAAAGTCACACACAAAAGCATGAAGCAATTGCATATTTAAAAACATTTTGTAAATTGCTATTTGGGCGATTTTTTTTAAACACTCTTTGAATATTGTAACATCGGCGAAGCCGATGGCTTTCACGCTAGTTTACTTTAAGCCAAAGAAGAAATTTAAAAAACTTTAGAATTTTAATTTTACATTTATTATTTTGGGAAATCTACATGTCTAAATCCTTAAAACATTAAAAATACAATTCTTTGCTCATTTCACTTTCGTTGATATAGAGATGGTACTATGGTACACTTGGAAAGGAACTGCACGCATATACAGACAGCACCTAATCTAATGAAAACAGAAAAGCCCTTACAGCTTCCCTTGAAACTTTCTCTTCAATAAGGGCTCTTGCTGCTGCGAAATTCAAATACGGGTGTTGTTTTCCTTAAGGGCCCTTTACGTGAAAGAAATGTGATTGTTATCAGACTATTTTAAAGCATCACTATTCATATATTTTCGTATTTATTATTCATCTCGTGTCCAGTGTCAATAACTGTATGTATACATATATGATTTCTCAAAAATTCAAATTAGGCAAAATTCTTAAGGGCAGAATGTGAAATAAATAGATTTTTTATGTTTTGCAGCTGACCA
The DNA here is from genome assembly GCA_034696945.1 of Lipothrix lubbocki. NCBI lineage: Eukaryota > Metazoa > Arthropoda > Collembola > Symphypleona > Sminthuridae > Lipothrix > Lipothrix lubbocki. The sequence goes on from JAQGAK010004849.1 coordinate 1,823, forward strand.
AATATCACGTATTATCCCTAAGGAACGACAGAATATCAAAGAAGGCCTAAATAGTAAACGGTACATATTTTTTCATAAATAACGACTTAAAAAGTATCGTAGAATACTAATAATATTATCATGTGATTCAGAAATGTATTCTATTTCTACGTTTTGACAGGTTGATTGTTTGATTAAAGCTCTACATTCCTGTAGATATGGCAGCCACAACATCTCACAATCAGTTCAATCGTCTCTACAGTGTCCTAAAACCGCCTCCAGAAGAACAAGTCTTTGGAAATCCATTGGTAAATCGTTTGCAATACTATTTGCGGAAATTGCGTTAAATTAATCAGAAAATTAATAATATTAATAATAATTAAAATTAATCAGCTCGCCTTTCAGAAATTGCCCTGCCCACTGGGCAAATGCCCTAAAAATCTGCTCATGGAAGAAAATTGAAAATGCCTAAGTTTTGGGCAGAAAACTGGGCATTTTGGGCAGAAAAATCAGGGCATTTTACCCACTTTCTCAAAAAATTCCACAAATGAATAAAATAGTACAAAAGACAAACTATCGTCAATAAATTGATAACAATTAGTAATAATAATTTAAATGAAATTCTAAATACGTAAAATATTTGTCACAATAATATTCAGAAGCAAATGTCAAAAATAATCAAATTTTTCCCAAAATTGGCCTAAAATCTTGAAAATACACATTTTGTCCGATTTCCTCCTTGAAAATGCCCAAAATGCCAATGCCCAATATGCCAATGCCCAAAATGCCCTCATTTGGCCATAAACTGAAAATGCCGTGGCATTTTCAGATTGCCAACACTATAGTTGTATGTATATGTACATAAGTGCATGTTGGAAATACTTCCGATTACTAATTTTATATATTCCCTCCCACAGCTCAGGCACCTAATCCTACAGAATTTAGGCACGCAAGACAACCTTCGCGCTGCGCTGGTCAACAGAGAATGGTGGGCTACTTCCCGGGACCTATTCAAATCCAAAAATTCTAGGATTCCTATGTGTGTACGAGTAAAATCTGACTCTCCATGCCGAAAGCTAGCGGAGCTGAACGAGTTCCTCAAAAACGCGGCTAGCTCTAAAGATCTGACAATTGTATTCAACGGAATCCATTACTTTCCAAATGATGCAAGTTATTACAACTACTGCCGGAATTGCTTGTTCAGTCACATAAGATCACATGATGATGATAAAGAGGTTGTTCAACTATATGGCCAAATTCTGGAAAGCATCAAAATCAACTATATTTGGCTGAAAGATTGCAATCAACTGGATTACAACTGTGCCTCCACAAAATTTGTCAATTTCCTACTGAGGAATAAAACGGAAGATATAGTTGAACTTAATTTTAGCGACTACAGATTTGTTGAACTGTCTCTTAGGAATCGTAGGCACATGAGATTATTCCCAAATTTAAAAGTACTCGGAATGGGAATAGACCGCTACTATATTTACGGAAGGTCTGGAACGAAATTTCCCATTGGAGTTCCGTCATTAAAAAGAATAACACATTTTGCTTTTAATCCTCTCCGTCACTACCGTCACTCCGTCACTAAAGACTTTCCGCATCAAGCCGTCACTATTTTGGGAGATTATGAAGATGGCATGAGCTTGGATCCACAGTCAGCTAAAGCTGCTCTAGAATTTGTGGCCAAATTCCAACCCAAAATTGATAGATTGTATTTTGAGGATTGTAATCGAGAGGGAGTGGAAAGTATTTACAGTAAAGAGCATCGTGGGGATCTGTTCGAGTTCGGTCGTCTGATATCATCAGATCTTAAGATCCTAAAATGCAGCACGTTAGCCTTTGCGTCTCTAACAAGGTTGGACGAAGAAAATTTGTTTGAAGGTATACATTTTTATAATAAAATATTACATTTTTGATGTTTTTTGATTAACCCGGGAGTACCCAACGTGAGGATATTTTGTCCATGCCAGTTTTTTGAGAAAATTTAGAAACTTCCCGACGGATTTTGAACTTGTGTATATGCAAAATGATCGTCTCGGCGCGCTGCATCTTTTAAAAGAAACACTAGCCAAATCGGCTGGTAAACAACGGAGATAAAAATTGGCACAAATTTAGGACAATCATTTTTTGTGCCACTTTTCAGCGATCTAGCGTTAAAAGGGTAATTTTTTCGGAAAAATGCCTGAAACAGGTGTCCTTTAGAATTCGATTTCCAATCGAATGGTACCGATTTCAACTTGATCGGATCAAAATTGAGCGAGTTATGGACGATTAAAGTTTTGAAGACTAATTTTGCCAGTTGAAAAAAGCACTTTTCCAGAAAGTGAAAAATAAAAAAATGAAAATACGTCACTTCGTGACGTTTTAGAGCATTTCGCGCAAAATCAAAAATTGCAAAAAATATCAAAATTCGCAAAAATTCTTTTCGCCAGTTTCGCCGGGGATACTGGCCAGCGCCAAAAACAGTCCATTTTGTCCCATAATTGAAGCTACAAGTGTTTTATACTTGCATGAAAAAAATCAGATTTTTTGCGGGCTGCCAGCTTGTGTAATTGCAAAAAAACTGTTCCCAAACCCCTTGGGTACTCCAGGGTTAATTAGTTTAGAATGATTGATAATGACACTTAATTTAATTGTTTTCGATCTTTAATCCAGATACTAGGCATCACTTAAGAAACTGCTTTTCCAGTCTCGAAACCCTGAAACTGGACGGCAGCGTGGGAGCTCATTTCATGGACTGGCTAAATGGTGTAGACTTCTATCAGGATTTTCCAAAATTGCGAGAAGTTGAGATTAATTTTTGCCAACCAAGATATACAATAGATGGATTGGTTTTAGGCCCCGTCAACTGGGTTTCAGAATGCGTTTTCAAAGGAGTGAAAAACTTAACACTGAGAGGGTCACGGGACTTCTTGCGTACTACTCTGAGTTTCCTGCAGTTATTTTCTAACATTCGTTCCTTAAATTTGATCAATCTCGTATTAAAGTGTGACTCCATGGATCATATATTTACAAGTATCAGAACTGGGATGAACAATCTACCCTTTTTGAAAGAAATATATTTTGATCCAAATATTTCTTCATTGAGTAAACTCAATTTGGACTATTTATTTCAATGGGACGATTTAGAGAATGAAGCTGTTGCTGCGAATGGTAAAACTAGAACGGTCGGCACACCTTTGGTTTTGGCTCTAACAAGTAAATTACCCTTAATACCCTACATTATTTTACGCTTGTTCTTCAATTTTGAACTATTTTAATATTAGTGAATTTATAATGCTACAGAGCTCAGAAATATAAATATTTCGCATCCGATGGGTTGCATCTCATTCACAAATAAACCCCCAGAAGAAACGGACGTTGAGCCAGATAGGTTCGTCGTCTCCACCAGGACAGCCAAATGGATTAAGAAACACCGCCCTGGATTTATGATATCTCTAATGATTAACAAACACTGTGTGTTAGAGTGCAATTGCCCACTTCCCTCAATCTGTTTGACATTCTGTGAACATTTGACACTACTTGCCATTAGCACCGTCTTCCAACGGGGGCCAGCGAGTTATGATTACCAATTGCACCTCAAATTTTAATCAAAGAAACTTCTTCACCTCGTAATTCACCTTGTAATCGTAAATTACATTTTCCTATAACTACAAGCTTGCAAAATCGTCCTTACAAAAATTTAATAAAAGATTTATACAACATTCTTAATACAGAGATTTTGTAAATATGAAATTTTAAGGAAGAACTTCAAATATGTTCATGTATTTAACGATAGTTCAATTCAGCAAAATAGGCGTAGAGTAATCATTGGAGTAACCTCAATTTCCATCATGTATTTCAAACGAAAAACAATTTAGAGAATGGAGCTGTACTATACAAAAGTCTATACTCTATGTTGCTAATGGTTTGTTGGTACGTGTTGGTTTATGGTGTTATGCACATAATATGTATTGTTATGCGTGCATACCAAACAGAGTTTTTGTGAATTTTCGGCCATTATTTATTCTTGGCCCGAGAATTCAATGTTGCAAAAGCGTTGAAACTTAACCCCTGGCGCCTGTTCGGTCGTGATTTTGGCATAAGGTTCCAAATGTTCTAAGCGAAGACCGCCAGGACGAAAGCCGCAGGTGCACTCAGGAAGGCAGGAGCCTAGTATTTTCACTCGAAACTTAAATCCTGGACGATGTTTACAGATTGCTCCTGCGATTCTGCTAGAAACTAAGAAAACATCTGGTTTCTGGTCGCTATGGCAACGGCGAACGCCCCCTTCACTAATCCGTCTGGTGCAAATTTTGTCTCCCCAAACATAAATTTGTTCAAGACCTGCAATTTATTGCAAATCCGGCATACATTTTAAACAGAAATTGTAAGAGCAATACATTAATTCATATAATAATTAAACGAAAATATGTTTTGTGGATGTAATCAAATTAAACTTAAAAATTACTTTTGTGATACAATAGGGACGACTTGTAAATCAACGAATGCTGGAGGTTTTCGTTTTCCCGATAGGCTCTCGTTTCTGAATTATGCTCCATAAATAAATGATCCAAAGAGAAGGAACACAGGTCCGCCCGTTGGATAGACAGTTTCTTCAAAAATTCAAGCTTTTCGACTTCACCCACAAGCTTCATAAATGCAATATCATTGCAATCATAGCCAAACGGCATACCCGTCAAATCCAGGTGGACAACATGTTGAAATAAACTGATCCAATAACACGCGGATTCTATTGAACGCTCTTCAATGGCGTTTGCCTGGAAGCTTAAATTTGCAATCCTCTTGTAACGTTGATGATCAGACAACATGTTAATGGGGCCCTGGACAACCGAATCATAATAAGTCCAGAATTTATTCAACCTGATTCCGATCGCTTCTAGTTTTGGAAAATGGTTACAAAAGTCCGTGCTATTAAACCAGTCCATCGGATCGCCGTCCACTGAATATTGGAATTTCAATGTTTTCAGGTTCGGAAATCGATTTCTTTCCAATACTTCATTGACCGGATTCATGCTACAAACAAGAAAGTTCAACATTGATACTGAGCAGCATAGTTCTGTGAGCGTGCCAGACACAAGTCTCCCGAGTTCGAAAAGGTTTTCCTTGATAACAGTTCTTGGATTGCTATTTACTTGGACGTATAGCATTTCGATGCTGGGCTGGAATTTCTTAACGAATTTTAAACTCTTCTTAACAGAATGAGTGTATGTCTGCAGTTTGGTTATTGCATGGCGTGGGAAAGTCTGCACAAGGTTACTACTTCGAACTTGAAGAGGATCAAAAAGATAGTGGAGAATTTTCTTCAAAGACGGCGCCTTGACTGCAAGCCCATATATATTTCCTCCACCTATTTCGACACAACGCAGTTCTCGCATTCCAAGGGTTTCCAGCTTGGGGAGCTCCAACACGCGTGGGTGTAAAAAGTCGTCTACTAAAATATCTCCTTGCACTTGGTCGCCGCCACCAATTCCATAATCTAATTCCAAGATGCGTTCGGAGTCTCTTTCCAAACACCATTTAATCAGGCAGGTAAAGGGACAATAAACAGTGAAGTTATTGTAAATGCGGAGGTATTTGAAGTGAATATTCGTAAGGATTTTCCCATACATTTTTGGAAGTTTGACCATAATCACCCGCTCTGTCGCCGGATTCCAAATTCCGTCCCAACCTACAGCAACATCATCTACTATCCAACTATGTCTTAAACAATCCCCACATTTCCTCTCATAATCTAGCCTGTCGGAGCGGGAGTTGTTATGTAGGAGCTGGATTCCGTTAAATATCATGGGATTCTCGTCCTGGCCATGCATTTCTTCAAGGAATGCGTTGAGTTTGAGTAATGACCTGCACGGGCTGTTGCAGTCCAGTTGAATACAAACTTTATGCTCAGTTTTGCCATCCGTTAGGACCTTCCGGGATTTAGTAAAGAATGCCCGGCAGACCGCTGATGTTCGAATTAAGTCTTGAGTTGTGAAGTGTTTCCAAATCTGATCTACGATCTACGGAAGCAGAATAACTATAAATTTTGCGTGAAGTGTTATGCGTACGTATGATGACGCACGTAATTAAATGATGTAAAAAATGAGATAGAATTACGTTACCAAATCATTGGAAAAAACTTGTTCTTCCGGAGTTGGACTGCGGACGAGACGCGGTTGAGCTTCCTGATGATTTTCTCCTTGAGTTCTGAGTTCCTTAGGGCTGTGAGTTTTATAGCACAATTTGACATTATTGATTCATTATTATTGATTAAACCCAAACTAACGGAATTAAAATTATTAGAAAAATAAAATTGAGAAAAGTAGGAATTGCGTGATCAAAAACTGAGTGCTTAATCAGTGAGGTTTCGTTAAATCAAATTCTCACACGTTAACAATGTTACCACCGCCGAAGCTAATTTTATTAATTAAATTTATGTCTCTACCTTCCGTCCATTCTATTTTCCTTTGTAGAAATCCGTTTCCAGAGACTGCCCAAGAAATTTCCCGCAACACAATGCACACGTTATGTATAATTTTTAATACTCACGCAACCAATCGAACAGGATTTTGTAAGTTTGATCCCCTCTAAACTTTAATGAACTCAAATAATTATGGGTTTAGTAACTTAATACGAACTCTTTCGAGTACAGCAGCACCTTGTAAAGCTGCAAATTTGGACAATTTTAATAGCGCTCTTATAACATAAACGTCAAATTTAAATAAGGATTTAATAAGGAGACTGCCTTTGTGAAGAGGGCCGTTGCACAGAGCGAGTCTCCTTTGTGATTATGTATCAAGTCCTCACTTTCTCACAAAGCCGCTTCATACTTGAAAGCATTGTCGGACCTCAAGATTGTCAAGATCGTCCGATCGTCGTCGGTAGGCAACATAGAGGACTTGAATATGAGCGCCATTTACAGACCCGTTTGCAGAATGGTAAAGGGCATCTTAAAGCAATGATTTTTACTTCTTATAGTGAAAGTTCCGACTAAGAGAACGCCATAATTCCTCAAAATTTGTCTTTTTTTAGGAAATTCTTGTATATAGAGAGCCCTAATGCATATATTCATGTTTGACATGTGGACCCAAAAGCTCTCTTACAGGGAGAGTTCTCTTATATGAAGGTCTTTTATAGTGAGCGTTCACTGTACTGTGTCAGGGTCAATGGACTGGATGGGATTAAAAGAACCTTGTAGAACTTGTAATAAAGGTAACAACTATAAATCACTCAAATGAATCTGTTTTCAAGATAATCTCTTATATGATGACCTGTTATTTGTTATACCATGTACATACATACATTGTACATGTTTGTACAGTTTTCTAAGATAAAAGTCCCAACCACATCGATAAAGGAATGAAACCGGTACATACTTCAAGCATCTCTTGGCACTTTCTCATTAATAGATGTTGCCGGGATACTTTGGCTCTACGCACAAACTTAAAAAATAACAGCAAAAAAAGCTGAAGTGTAAAGTTGCTTTTGCACCCTCAAAAGTTAAAAACAAGAGCGCATCAATTAAATCATAAAAGATGTATTTTGTTAATGAAAATAACAAATTAGTTTATTATGGAATAAGCAACGCTATCAAAATAAAGAAATATTACAAAATTCATAAACTACATTTGTATGATATGTCGTAACTTATTCTGTGGTTATTTTCCTTTATTCGATAGCGTTGCTTATTCCATAATAAACTAATTTGTTATTTTCATTAACAAAATACATTTTTTATGAATTAATTGATGCGCTCTTGTTTTTGACTTTTGAGGGCGCAAAAGCAACTTTACTCTTCAGCTTTTTTTGCTGTTATTTTTATCAATATTTGTGTTTTTGAAAAATTCTACGTCAGTCTTCAGTCTACTGTTAGTGGTCACGAAGCTAACAGCTCCAATTATATCGATTATATCGCACTGATGAGCACCAAAATAAGGTCGAAACAGTGCACTCTCTGCGATTATCTGTGATTTCCGAATCTGATCGCTGTTTGCGATTACGGATTTTACTTACCCATTCATGTAACCATTTTAAAATTAAAACTAATGTAAATAATAAAACCCGTATCCTATTGTTAAATTCCCAATGCGTTCTGTACGAAATTTCTATAAATTTTAGCAAAAAATACTGAAGAGGCCCGCGGTAAACTTGTTCAAAAAGTGGACCTTTGGGTCAGAACAAGTGGGGAAGCCTGCAGGATTTCGTCCGGGAAGATTAATTATTTATAATTGTCCTGGGTGAAATGCCTTAACATTTCATAACTAGCTGGAATTTGGTTAAGAAAATAGTGTATTTAGTAGTTTTCTAGGGCCAAAAAGTAGACTATATATATATATATATATAGTATATTTTTTGGGGAAATAGTAGACTTAGTAGACAAATAATAATTTTTCAGTATACTTACTCAAATTAGTTGTCAGTATACTATAAAAGCGTCTGGTTACTTTATCCTTTGGCCGTACAAAAGTGCGAAAAGAAAAGCATTTTTGAACGTGACCTCATGGTTAATTTATTTAATATTTTTATTTAATTACCAAGGAAATTACAATCACCTCAATCAAAATTAGACAAAACCACACAGGCAATATGGAATTGTGGTAGGCTTGAGGTTCCTTTTGTCCTACAACATGGCGAAAAAAGAAAAAAAGTTTTGGGCCTGTCATCATAGCGATTTTATTTAATGAGTTTTTATTAATTCTACTAAATTGCAGTTGCCCCAATCAGAATTAATCACGACAAAAAATACACAGGGTTTGTGGAATTATGGTAGCAATGAGGTTCCTTCCGTGTTACCAATGGGCGAAAAAAAGAAAAACATTTTTGCAGTAGACTCATGTCATATCTCCTTATAATTTCAAATCCTCCTAATTACAGTTACTCAGAACACAAAATGACATAGTAAGGTAGTTGGGAATATTTGTGTAAGGAATGAGATCAGTTATCTCAACAAAAGGTGGTGAACATGGGTATACATAACGTGACGATGATTAATTTCATAATTATAAACTTCAGAAATTTCATTTAGTAAAACATTATAGGAAAGAGAAACCTTGAAAAATTGTATGAATATTTAAATGCACATTGCACATATTAGTATTATTTGCCTTCGCTTCATTGTCTTCTTTAATGTAATAATGCCAAGTTTCCTCCTCACCTAATCGAATGTCAGGGATGATGTGCACGTTATATGTATAGTAACAGCCGTTGCAATACTACTTCAATCATAATAAAAACCGAATTGTTCAATTTTGGATCTTCAGGGCTTAAAGTCAATCGGAGCCTATATAATGTGATATGGCTATCGAGCGTTAAGTTTTTCATAAATTGAAATTAAATGTGAAGAAATGCATTCTTTCATAATAATAGGCAACAATAACAATGAAAAGCGCTGATTGCCCAAATAAAAGTCAACACTAGGTGAATTCTGTGAATTAATCTTTTTATTGAAACATTAAACTCTTGAGAATCCACCTTAAGCCGCATTCTTAGCAGCAATACGCTTATTT
>JAQGAK010004850.1:0-11294 GCA_034696945.1 Lipothrix lubbocki
GCAAGTTTTTCATTTTTGTAAAATTAAAATTTAAGTCTAGGAATAACTGAATTCCAAGCATCACTAAGGGAATAACCCTTATTGATGTTCAACAGATTGTTTGGATTTTGCTGTATAAGAATTCCTATCTTGATTTTACGTGTGAATGGTCGTGGCTCTGGAATAATGATTTTACTGGAGTTCCAGTCAATTCTGTGCGTCAATCGACTTCGGTGTACATGGTTCGCGATGGCTGATTTTCGGTGGTTGTCCTTTTCGACGTGAAGTTTGTGTTCGTTCATACGAACATTCAATGGCCGACCGGTTTCACCGATGTAAATCTTATTGCATGAACTGCAATTAACTTTGTATACGCCAGGGGGACCTGTTGTCTCAGGGTCTTTGATTCTGTTCACACATTGCCGCACTTTAATGCCTGGGGTGAATGTAGGCTTCCATTGCAATTTTCTCCGCAATAATCCAGCAATATTATTCGATGCGGTTCCAATATACGGTATTGGAACCCAGGATTCATCATCTTTCTTAGCCTGTACTCTGGTCGATTTTTGTTCAAAGATTAATTTCATTCTTTTAATACGGTTGTTTATGAATCCTAAAGGATAATTATTATTTTGCAAAGCAATTTTAATGCGGTTTAATTCATTGTCTATAAAATCTTCATCACAGATTGAGAATGCTCTGTGCAGAAGCGTGTCTACTACTGAAATCTTGTTTGCCGGGTGGTGAAAGGAGTTGAAATGCAGATATCTATCCGTGTGGATCTTCTTTCTGTATACAGTCGTCTTTAGCTGTCCTTCCGGTCGCACAATAAGAACATCTAGAAAAGCTAATTGGCCGTCATTTTCAGTTTCGACTGTGAACCGCATGTTGGGATGTAAATTATTTAGGTCAGACAAAATAGAATCGGCAGCATCAGCGTCAATAATTGCAAAAATATCGTCCATATAACGGACCCAAAAGTGAATGGATGGATATTTTTGAATTATTATATTCTCTAGTTCCTGGAGATAAATGTCTGCAATTGTGCCTGAGATAGGACTCCTCATGGGGCTACCGTCGGTTTGTGCATAAATACAATTTCGGAACATGAAATATGTATTACTTGTGCATATCTCGAGTAGCTCGCTGATGTCATCAATATTCAATGTGCAGTCTATTACGTTCTTTCAGTTATCGTCGTTCTCAAGTCGTTTTCTAACAGCTGCTTTAACTTCTGTCATAGGGATATTCGTGAACAGAGATTCTACATCAAAGGAGACCATGATTGTGTTATTTGGAATAGAAGATTGTCTTAACTTTTCAACGAACTTGTATGAGTTTTTGACTGTTGTTGGGGAAGATTTGTTCACAGAGGAGATGATGTTGTTTAACTTTTTGGCGAGGTTGTAGTAGATGCTGCCCCTATAATCGTTTATAGGTCGCATCGGAGATCCAGTCTTGTGAATCTTAGGGAGTCCAAAGAATTTCGCTACTCGAAGATTGTGCTGGAAGATACTTTGAAAAAATTCGGGTGACATTCGATTTGACTTCTTTAATTTATTACATACTTTTTGTAATTGGAGCATCAGTCTTTTCGTGGGATCTTCATTCATCAATACATACGGACCAGTTGTGAGCAGATTCTGTAGTTTATCGTCATAATCGGATCTATCTAATAGTACGGTACAGTTCCCTTTGTCTGCGGGAATAATAACCAAATCTTTATTTAGTGATAGATTCTTCATTATTTTGAAAATATTGCTGTTTGTCTGGTCAGAACGGTTGTTTTTGAGTATCTTCACAATTTCCCTTCGGATAATTTCCTTTTCAACATCCTCAATGTTATATGAGTCCAGATTAGATTCTAACGAGGAAATCATTTGCAGAATTACTTCACCCTTTTGTCGTTCATTTGGTGGTAAGGCAAAATTGAGACAGAGTCTTAGTACTTCCTAGTTCCTCTTCTGTAGGGTTGTAGCTGCTCAAATTCATAACTATAGTATAGAGTATTTATAATCCACATTGCATTGTTTTTGGCTTTTACGCACACTGCTTCATGATTGTAATCAAATTACTTTTCAAATGAAGATTTCATCTGTCGAACTTGACTTTCGAGTTGAATTTTTGCATTATCGGCCTCAACTTCCACATTATGAATTTGAATTTTCATGTAGAATTTTGCAAGCCACTTGTCAATTTTAACTGCATGAAGATACTCCTCCCTGATAACAATATTTAGAAAAACATTCATTTATTCATTTCATTTTTTCAATTTGAACAAAGTTTATATTAAATTTTCCTCACATGTTTTTCAGATTGTTGGCTACAGGTTTCGAGTCCACTGCTTTCGAATAATCTCGCGGATGATTATTAAAAGCGCTGATTGAGCCACAACTCTTGAACCCCAGTTCGATTGCCTTGATTTGTTGACCAGTGAGAATTTGCAGCGGAATTACGTAATCTCGGAACTCAAGTTCGTCCATATTTGGAAACCGGACCCAATTTAATGGTTCTGCCAGCGCATTCTGAAGATTTTCGGGAGAACCCAACTTATTTTCATTCTTCAGAACGTTCAATCCCCATCTGAATTATAATAAAAATCCTAACAATTCTGTCAACATTTGAACTTGAGTTTAACGAAATAGTTTAATTTACATACCTAATAACTGCATTTAAAACGTCCATTTCTGATTTAATCTTTAATTTATCTTGAATAAGGATCTCACCAAAATCCTCCGGTGACAACAGCATGAATCGATTTCCCCGGAAAACTGCTGCACCATTTCTGCACAAAATTATTGATACAGCACGTTTCCATATTTGTTATAATATGCAATTTTATAAAAATATTTTGATTTACTTCAGAATGTACTCTAACGCTTTTTCACGTAGACTTTCAATGCCAAAACATTGCAACAAAAATATTGCCAGGCTTTCTTCATCATCAAACAAGTTTTCTCGTGTTCTTCCCGAAACACCCACTCGCACATTTCCTCAATGAAATTGTAGAATCCAAATTGGTCTGCAGTTGCAACCAAGTCACACGTTTCTTGCAAGTTTGTGAATTTCCAATTCATTTCTAAAATTACGCACTATAAAGCAGAAATTTTTAAATTATTAAACACAAAAATTCAAACTTGTAAAATTATTTTACAATTTAAGTACCCGGCTAAATAATTTTAATAAATAAATACCTCCAACATTGTCTGGAAAGACTTGGGAACAATTTCCGGGAATTGAAGTGTTTCATTTAATTTGCTCGCTTTCGCAATCGCCTTCTCCAAAGGACGGGAAGAGAGTTTGACAAGGCATTGTTAAGATTAATAGTCGTCGAAATTCTAACGGAAAAAATTGAAAATGAACTACACGAATGCACAGTATGAACTGGCAATGAAACTGAACAGATCGCGTTTTCAAGGCAATATGTATGTGTGTATTATCAGTAAGTCAGGTAAACGGTAAATGCTTGTTAGAGAATATTGTCGTTTTTGATTCAGATGAAAACGTTTTGGCGTGTCGTCGCCTACAAACATGAAATCGGCCCCTTCGTTGATTTGTAACGATTATTTATGCAAAATACTTTTTTTATAATTGTCGAGCGCTGCTAAAAGTGTAAAACTAACGTAATTACTATTTTTCATGTAAATGCACATATATTTTTTTACGTCGATTTTAAACTAAAATAGTCTAAATTCAGGACAAAATGTCAGTGAGACCGCCTAAAGTATTTTTGCGGCATTAAATAAAGCAAAAAATGCATGCTGACACAAGAGAGCAAATACTTAACAAATATCGATAAATTGATGGAAAATTATTTTTATTTAATTATTTACTGTATACTACGAATCTTACTCTAATTAGGAATCGATGTTGAATCTTTTACGATTACAGTCCTTTCTACACCTTTTAAATACAAGCTCCCTCCGGTGACAGTTTTTGATACAAATTATAAGCAAGATACCCCATCTTGCATTGGATTGGTTGTGGATATGGCATGTACATATTGCACATAAAGATAACCCACTTTGCATTTCGCCATCGATATGTTCAAAATGTCTACAAAATATAAATTGAATTTTAGTTTACAATTTAATAGAAGACAGATTGCTGCACTTATAATTACTTAAATATTATCGTAAATAGCAGTGAGGCTACTCTAACGAGACAAATATGTAATTATACACAGTATGACGAGAGTAATTTTAACATCAATAAAGGGCACTTAGGCATGGCTAGATGTATTTAATGTGTAGTGTATGCATTGGGTTTCATATTTGTATGTATACATATGTGGTTAAAGAGATTGCAAAAGTAAATAACCATAGGCTATTTTATTCAGAGTTCAAATACACCTATCTTGATATAACAGGCCACTATAAAGCACGTAAAATATTCTGTGAAAAATGGGTAATTCCAAAAGGATGCACTACTTTAGCCACCTGCAGATGGAGATCAGCAGTGTCAATGATGAGTGACTAATATGAGGAAGACGACTTTGACCAACACGAAACATTTATTTTACTGGTACTGTTTCCTGCACATGGGTGGAACTGCAGTCTTTATTAATATTTCAAATTGCGTGACGCGTGAGCGTCGCATAATTTCAAATGGAGTGGAACATTTAAATCGCGCGTCAGCGAGACACAATGACGCACTAAAATAAAAATTTACTACTATTACATGTTTTTAGATCAAATAATAGCATGCTAAAAAAACAAATAAATACGCTGACGTGCAAAAAACGGATTTTAGGACAAAAATGAAAACATACATTACAGATATTACGCCATCTTTTTCTATTTTATTGGGAATAATTGGTTTCACTGCGATTCTAGAAATGGGGAAAATGTATTATCCACAGAACGCGGCCCAATACGGAGTGCACTAAATTACGTAGCTCAAATGGCGAACATAATTCTCGCTTCAATCTTTCTTAATGGCGCCTCGCAACAAATTTTTTTTCGCTTCATGGAAAACGAGTTTGCTGTGGCGCAAAACAACATCTTCAGCGGGAACAGAGAATTTACAGGTAATGGTGTTCGGTATTTATTTTATATTTATTAAAACTTATTGTTTATAAAGACAATCACTTTAATAATGAAATCAACAAATATTACAAAAAATTAATTAAAAATATTGTTTTTAATACCAAACTGGTCTGTCTCTACAAGGGACCACTTTATATTTCCTCATAGTAACATATCTAATCTACTCTCACTATGTTATTACACGCAATGTTCATGTTCTCTATAATCGATTTCTCTTATAATAGCACTTTAGCACCGATTTTTAGTGTGTTCTTATTAGGAGAGTCCAGCGTATATTATTTGAATATTATAATTGAAACTGTGTTACTATAAGCGTAACGTGCCTCATAGTAAATTACATGACAATTAAATTATGCCAAATATTTTTATGCTTAATTTGTTTTTCGACAAGATCGAGGCTATATCAACATGAACTACGTGGCCGCCATTTCACCCTCGTCGACTGAAAATATTAAAAACTGGAAAAACAATTGAACAAGAAGATGATGAAATTGAGAAATCGCGTCCGCTTAAGCTTGCACCCACAGGACGTGTTACTGCTTGGAGTATTTATTTACATAGCTGGTCCACTTAACGTGGTCCAATTCTTCTTCGACACCTTCTCTTTGTTTAACAATTATTGGGAGAATTCGCGGTATTTTCAATATTATTTGCCAGAAAATTGCGGACGCGTCTAAGATCAAAAACGGAATAGCTGTGCATCAAAACGGAATTTTAGGGCAATCTGAAATTGCATTTTCTCATATTATTACATCTTGGAATTAGTGATTTTTCGGTTTACGGCACCCTGATGTTCCCTGACGATTTAATGTTGAAAATGCATTCGTTGAATATAGTTGAATATAATTAGAATTTTCGATTATATGTAATGTATATGATCTCCCATTATTTTGTAGTGTATATACAAAGGCTCAACGGATCGAAGTAAAAAGTAAAAAATTAAATAAATACAATAATTGATGAGTTGACCACACCCACACACGTAACTTTTAAATGAATCTTGGGGAAAACAAATAATTAAGACGAACCGAAGCCAAACAATTCAATTGTAGGTAGACAATAAATACATAATTCATTAGGTGACTACACCTACACACAAAATTAAACAATAATCTAGCGTTAACCAAATAATAAAGACGGGCCGAAGGTTAAGAGTTGGCCCACAACACGTAGCCATCTATTTCGATAATATAATATACAAGGGTTTTCTTGGATGCTGTAACCTAGGCTTTCTTAATCGGTGGCTTATCCACCGCCACCCTCGGTTTACGGACCGCAGGAAAAGCAGGTCCTACACACGGCAGCACATCCTACCAGGACATTTCACGCCTGTCTTAGCCGGTGATCTCGGTAGCAAGTCCTTTGGAACAGATTGCTATTGGTGATGACACCTTGTCCCTACCACTTGCCCTTTTAGATACTTCAGTGCCCTTAAAACTATTATCATAAAAAAACAACGAAATGACAAAATCGTGTGATAGACGTCCGAATTAGACATACATTTGCTGTTTGGGGTGGATCCAACGGAGTGGAGGGCCGGATCGCGTCGTCTGATAGTAGTGATTCCACAGATGTGAAACGAGAGCTTATGGGCTCTCATGAAAACTGAATTGTTTGCGCTGTCCCTGTTTTCATTAACTTTTGCCGACTCTCTCAATTCACCAATTTTTATCTTCATTGTTCCGAGTCGATCAACTGTCGATTTTGATCTATTAATCAAAAATGTCTGCAATTTTGTATCAATTTTATCCTCAGCTTTGGCTCAAACTAATTAGGTAGCATTGTGTGTATACATTTCGTGATATATCCTCACTTTTAAAATGATACGTAATTAAATGCAAAACAATCACATTTCTATCTTTAAAAATAAACGTTTTGAAATTCACAATCAGTGTCGCTTCTGCTTTCAGAGGACCTTGAATTTCCAACAGCGGTCCAATGAGATTTGATAATGGTATATTCACTACGGAAATTTCTCTTGTATTTGTAGGTAACATTCTGGATATTTCTGCATATATCCAGTAATTGCACTGTCGTGAGCTTGCATGCTTTCCTTAAATATAGACAAGCCTAGCGCGTTGTCTCCATGTTGCTGTGGTTGTGGTTGTTGTTGATCATGTTCATTAGGCGAGATTTTAGCAAATTGTATATCCTCCGAAACATAAATGAATTGCACGAACGTGGTTACATAGTGGAGTTGTGATTTTGTGCAAATCTGCACGAGTCAAGTCAGACTTGACTAGGATTCTCACCATTTGACTTGTGGCATTTTGGGCAAAAAAATTGTGAATAGGCTAAAGTATATATATATATTATAACGGCCGAATTAGAGTACAGGTGAGGAGTTGTTTTTATTACAACAACAATATTATTAATATTGAATATAGAAGTATGAATAATGAATGATTCCGAGATGAGAAAAACCTCCGTATATATAGGGGAAAATGGAGTAAGATTTGGAAGAGAGAGTAACAAATGAGATAAAACAATTGGCAATGTTACATAATAAACAAAGATCACAGACAACATTACATAATAAGATAGCGTAGCTATGACAACGAGTATAAAATACTTTCCATTCACAATTGCATTACAATCTTACACAATAGATTTAATAAATGTCAGAAAAATATTATATAAATTTAAATTCTATATTTAATAACCTTTGAGAACTGTCATTGTTTTGTGTACGCATTGAAATAAATTTGACACTATAAACTATATATATTGTTAGGTTTGCAAGTACAGGAAAACTTTTAAACCCTTCGCGGCTACGCCATACCTACAGCACTAATTGGAAATAAGTAACTGGCATTATGTTGCATAAATTATTTGCAACTAACATCTTGCAGGTAATGCATTATTAATACAGTCTAGGAATTTGAAATGAAAATTGTACTTTATTGTCCATGCAATGGCATTGGTATGGCACTGGCATTATTATGTTCATATAAATGCATACATATCATGCATCGTAATTATTTTCGGGTTTGAATAAACGTAATTGTTATCTAATTACCATGTAACGACGTTTCTTAATAACAATTGATAATTAATGTAATATTACATGATTAATGGACACAGCCTACTTAAAGATATAAACGTATTTGGATGTAAGCGTAAAGTAAACTTTAAAAACATCGTAAAATAACCTAATTTAATCAGCATACATGGTATTATACTTTTGGCAAAATCATTTTTACGCTATAAATTTGCAGCTTAGCCAGGTTTGCCTTATTTTAATGAGCCATCGGTTTTAAATTTGGATTTGATATATTCATGTTCACTTTGCGGATAACCATCTAACAGAAACCTTTGTTTGGAATTGTGACGCTCTATCTGAATCTTTGAAGTTCGTAAAATTTTCAAGCAAGTCGGGACACTAATGAAATTTTAAAGTAAACTAGAGGCTGATAAACAACTTAATCAAGCGTATAAATTCAACGCTCACGTTCCTCGCCACGTTTAATTTTTCGTTCTCTTTACTGACTCTCAAAAACTGTCTCCGTCGTTTACGTATCACAACCTCCACGTCGCACAAAGCGTTTGAACGGTAAACGTTCTTTTATAATTTAGGGCGTACCGACCTACTTTCAAAAGTAACATGAATACGACAACCCCTTTGTTATGCTATCCTCATTATGTTCTATCAGTGCGACAACACTTTACTGATGGTTGTTAACTCCAAAAACTAAGCAAAAATTGTAGGTTCATGACAACGTTTTTGGAAATTTCTTAGAAACAATTTTAAGATTTCGATTTTTTTTGCGTTTATTTTGCTACTTATCAAAAATGATAAGCAGGGAAACTGAAATCGTTTACAGATATTACGTCAACTTCGTTTATTTCATTGGGAATTATTAGTTTCACTGTGATTCAAGAGATGGGTATAACCAATTATCTACGGAACGCGGGCCAATCCAAAGTACACTAAGTTACTTGTATTTGGTTGTCGACATTCTGCGCATTCTTGCGTTTCTGAACCATGCGCAACATAAAACATCAATCGTTGCTCAAATGCCGGACATAATTGGCGCCTTATGCTTTCTTAATGCTGCCTGGCAAAGAATTTTTTATCTCATCCACGACAAAGAATTTGCTGTGGCGCTAAACAAAATCTTCAGCGGGAACACAGAATTTACAGGTATATTAGCGTTCAATATTTAGTTTTTACGTACTAAAACATATTGATTATTACGACAATCATTTTAAAAATTTGTTACTAAAAGTTTAACGTGCCTAATATTAAGTAATTAGGTTACATGATTTTTAAATGGTGTCAAATATTTATATGCCTAATTTGTTTTTCGACAAGATCGATACTACAATAACATGACATACGAGGCCGTCATTCCACCCGCGCCGGCTGAAAATATTCTAACCTGGAAACACCAATTGAACAAGAAGATGGCGAAATCGCGTCCACTTAAGCTTGCATTCACCGGACGTGTTAGTACTTAGAATGTTGATTTGTATTGCTGGTCTATATAACGTGGCCTCATTTATCGTCGCCATCTTCGTCTCGTTTGACAATTATTGGGAAAATTCGCGGTATTTCCAATATTATTTTCCAGAAAACTGCGGAGTTTATCTTCGTGCCATTGTAGTTGGCATTGAATTCTGGCAAGTATTTGTATTACAACATGCAATGTGTCTACACGCAGCCCAAATTATCATCTTCACATATTATATGCACTTTTGGTCTACAGAAATGGTGTAAGTCTCACTCAGTGTCGTAATCAGAAGTAAAATAGGTATTTTTAAAAAGTACCTCGTATTTCACTATAACTGTAGTGAATTCATTTAATAAAAATTCAAAATCAATATTTTGTTTCCTTGTCAGAACTGCCAAACATACGAATTTAACTTCGTGGGATGAACGCGTGAAGGTGTACAAATCTTTGGGACTATTGATGACGTATGTGAATAATATTTTTTCGTGGTACTTTTTTCTGTATTTGGAAATCGGGACAACCTTCATTATTCTCTCCAATTGGGTGACCCTCACGCAATTTGACGTCTTGGCAGGGCAAATGCACATTATATTTCCAACGATGTCGGCATCTCTTCTTTTTGCTGCGTGCTTTCTGTTCGCAGTCGCGAGCAACTTCTCTGTAAAGAGTTGTCAATTCAGAGAGAAATTTAAAGCTGCCAAAGGATTCACAGGATATGAACGGCGAGTTTTCACCTCTCTCCAGGGGTTACACTGGTCACTCGTCTTCTTCCCAATTTAGAAGTCAACCAATTTCACATTCATGGAATTTGTATTAGACCAGACTGTATCTGTTGTTTTAATTTAATGTGAAAACGTCTCTAATGGAAACTCTTTATAACGGCATTACAGTAAAATGGCTAAGCTTCTGACATTGAAGTGGTTCGGTGTATGTTATAATACGTGAAAATATGTAGATGCAAAAATGAGCATTTCAAGTAATCCTCAGCTGGGCCAACCAGAATTACAATATTATTTGGATTGTCAGCTCGTCCTTTAAGCATTCCCTTCTTTAAAATCGGAAGTCGATCTTGGATTAATCCACCTCCTCCAGCATTAAGCTCATTATGTTCCGTTGGAAGGAAGTTGGTTCAAGAAGTCATTTTGTTGAATTCAAAAAGTCACTGCAACTATTTATTTAATTAGTAGTATCTATTTTATTTAAAAATTCATTTATTTTTTTCTGATTCTGTCGGACAAAATCAAAGAAGAAATTAAATTTAAAATCACCACCACAAATGAAATGCCGAATATTGTTAGTTATGCATTCCAACAATTCAAAGCTCTCAAATTTACGCGAATGGAAATCTATTTTTCCGTGTAGGGTAGGAAGGGGACGATGAAGTAGTAAATGTGGAAAATATGAAGTGTTGTGATAAAGCGTTTAATCTATTTACCATCATCATGTACACCTATCGTTTTCCCACAACAAATGAAATGTGGAATCATTTGGTTTGAAAATAAAATTACGAAATAATAAATCATAATTAATTCTCTGTATTCATTCGCCATAGATCAAACCTAAGTTCAATGGTTTAATATTTGGTTTCCTATACTATTACTATAATGAGAATTTCGTGTTTTTTATTTACGTTTAGTAATTTCAGACTTATCCTGAAAGGAAATTAAATTCTCTGGGTCCATCTTTCCGGGTTTCAAAACAATTTGCATTCCTTTTTATTAACATGTGTGATTTAGTGCTCAAAATCTATGTTTTTCAACTCTGCAAGCTAAATTAGCGACTAAACACAGGTGAGACATTTTTTTTCGAATTC
>JAQGAK010004851.1:0-11293 GCA_034696945.1 Lipothrix lubbocki
CACTACAGTATTGCACTTGGTTAATCAGTAGGAATTATTGTACAGTATTGTAGTGGATGCTCAAACTTGGACCCATGTACAAAAGTGAAGAAATATGTAACAGCTTTGGAGGACATAAATTGGAATGAACCAATTCTTCAACGTCGGTAACGCTGACATTGGTAAGAAAGGTAGATCTTATTGCCAAAGAGGTAGTATAATTGCCAAAAATTTTGCGCCTGTTCCTATTATAACGCAAATTGCATGTACTATCCCTATAACATTGTCCTTCATTTTTCTGAATTTTCCATTCTTGTTATGACTTTCGTACTTCTTCACGCCATACTTTTCTGCATTTAAAAAATTATGATTGGGTTTGTTAGTAAATGCATTACATGTTGTACACCGGACTCTCGCTATAAGAAATCTCCATATAAGAGAACTTCCTCTGTAGTAAATCCCTTAGGCCCGCATATCATACATTGAGCGCTCGCTGTAAGAGAACGCTATAAATCACGTAAATCAGTTCCTTATATAGGAATTCTCTTATAGTGAGAGCAAGTACATATGCACATAACTATGAATGATGTGCAGGCCCAAAGGTTCTCTTACAGAGAGAGTTCTCTTATATGCAGATTTCTAATTTCTTACAGCGAGAGTCCGGTGTACATAGTTATATGCATATTAGCTTTCTCTATAAGAGAATTTCTATATAAGAGGCTGATTATTAGCGTTCTCTTATTGCGAGAGTTCAGTGTAAATAGAAATAACACCCAAATTAATTTGTTTAGTAAATGTATTAGGGGGACCGAAATAAAAATTAAACACTTTCAGGATAGATTATAGAGCCTTCTACAAAATTCTTCGATGGTATTTTAAAACATTTTTTTCAAATCTTTAAAACCTGATAGTTTGCAATCCAATTTGTCACCATTTCCAGCGTGCCAGGCAAACTCTCGTGGATTCTTAACATATCGACGGAAAACAGGACTGCTGTCATAGCAAATATAAGCATGTAAATAGTTAACATAGTTGAAAGGTCTTGTGCTGAATTTCCGTTTTTGCCAAACATTTGTATAGAACGGCTTCCACACCACAGCAAATTTGCTATATTAAAAATAATAATAAAAATCCACCCGCAGTATTGCGATTTACTTGAAGTAATTCTTAGGGCCTTGGTTTTTGAATTCCAATCGAAGGGAACGCATTTGCATAGTGTGCTTTCCCAAAATCCCTGATAATAAAACAATGTTTCTAACGGTCCGGGCTCAAAATATTTTGTCTGTGCAAATAAACGGTTGAAGTGAAAAGTCTTGTTCCATTCCGTCTTTACCTGGCAAGAACGGAAATATTTCGCTAGTCGGACTTGCATCGTGACTTTTTTTCGCGGAATGTTCTCCAAAAAATGGAAGCACATTTGAAAAAGCTTGCAGCGCGTCGTAAAACATTTTTATATCCCATACAGGAGACCGTAAAACGTTAGATGTTTTACGAAACCATTTTAAATTATAAATTAGTTAGCTCTTTCCTTTGTACACCTGACTCTCAAAATATGGGAACGCGATCAATGATTTAAATTAATCTCTTTTAATGGCATTCTCTTATGATGTTATGTTTCCCTATGACTGTTTGTGAAATAAAGACCCAAACCAAAGGATTTGTTAAAGGAAAGTTCTCTTATATGGAGATTTTTATAGCAATGCATGGTCCGGTGTAAATTTAATCTGTGGTTAAAATCCAGCTTTAGGCGTCAACTTAATTATAAATATTTAAAAGAAACTGGTTGTCATTAAAAAATTGTGAGCTCGTAATTCATTTTCAAACGAATTTTTAAGGGGACAAACAATGTTTGACAATTTCAATCCATATTGCCATAGATACGCTGATTGTTATCTAGATCAATAATATGAAATATGTCCAAATGTTTTTAAAACGAGAGTACCTTTGCTATTGATTTCTTTCATATTTACTGACGAGGAAAAGCCGGGAAAAAATAATATAAAATTTATTATTTATTATTTAGCTGTCTCATTTTGAGGCTCTGAAACAACAGATGCAAAATTTGTGTCTAAAATTCCTACAAAAAATTACACAGGCTTCATCGGGGGAGAATTCATGATGTTTAATTCATACCAGTAATTTCTATTTAGCAATCAAATTAAAGTGTATTTTGAATAGGTAATAACTAATAACTGTAATAAAGTTATAGGGAACCTAAAGAAAACTTATGAGCTAAAGTAATTCCTTGAAGGAATGCATTTTGATTTTGCGCTGGTTAATTCTGAAAATTTTTTAATTTATACTTAGTTACAAACCCACGTTCGAGATATTGATAACATAATGTTTAAATATTATTCGCCGGCAATTGACTGCTTCCTACTTAGCTTTAGTGAGCCCGAAAATTTAAACATTCCTAATATTGCTCCTTAGATTAAATGAAAGTATTAAGCGTAATTTCTTAACCAAGAAACACTTCTAAATTAATTCGTTCCAGGGAATGTGCAAGATTAGCAAGATGCGAGCTTATAATCCGTCAAATGTTGCCAAATTTCTTACACTTTCTCTAAAGTATATGGGATTATATTCAAAAAACCGTACACAATTTATGACTTAATTTATAAAAATTGTGCAATCAATTTCAATATTTTCAATGAAGCCTTTTGGACCACGCCGGGTTAAAAATATTTACAAATTTTCGAAGAAAATGTTGAATTCTATTTTCTACATATATTAGCACAGAATTATTTTCATCCTTGTATGCTCCCGGTAATGCACTGGTCCTAAAAATAAAAATCCGGGATTAAATTTTGTAAGGAATTTTATGAAATGAGTTTTAAATGCCTTGAGAATTCTAATTTGTACTTGAGTTTCATATGGTTTGGAAATATTTTCGTTTAAATAAAGATTTGATAATATCATAACATTTTAGCCGCAGGGTAAATGTAGTTTGATTTAAAAATCTTTTTTTTTGAATGAATTTTTGTTTGCAATTTAATTGCATGTCGTGCTTTATGGGTCTTCGTCACGTTAGAATATTTTTTATTTTATGAAATGAGAGAACTCAACCACCATTTTCACAATAATATGTTTAACATTTAGTTTCTGTTGCGTTACCTCATTTATTGTAAATGAGAAGATTTGTAAGTATTTTGTGTCTTACTTTATTAGAATAAACAATTTGAATAATGTTCAGGGCACTTGATTATCACACCAAGAGAATATTGCATGAGTGTCACTGAAGCGATAAGTTCCAATAAAAAATGTAGTCGTCCATTCAAGGCAATTCAATTAATTCAATGTGTAAAGTTCCTTTACTCGCGCCCTCTGAATCCATAAACATCCTGGCGTAATAGTTTTGGTAGCCCACGGATAGATTACGATCCACCCACTAAAATTCCGGTAATAAAAATTTAAAGTTGCGGTAATTATTGAATGGAAAATAACACACGTGCCTTTTGCTGTCCGCGTAGCAATGCTCAGTATGTTATATTTTTGGTAAACCCAGTGACAATCACTTACACTCGCGGTTTCATAGACGGAAGACCCTGCTATTCCTTGTTTGGAATCCCAGTAACTTTTCATATCTGTATTTTTGTGAACGAATGCTAAACCTTCAGCATCTCCAGCATCCCAAGAAAGGGCAGCAATTCTCACATCAGAAGAAGGAATCGCATAAGAAAAAGTAATGTGTCGACAGCTAATTGTGTGCATATTACGGAAAAAATAATGTTGTCATGACCGTGACCGATAATTTGAATTATATGAATTGATTTTTATATAACAATTGCTACTCACCTTTCTTGCGAAACTGCTGCAAAGGTTAAAATTTCTTTTGTGTGTGCGGGAATTAACGCGGGACCGACATTGTACGTTGTTATATTATAGTCATTGTAAATTGTAAAATCGGTAATCGCCTTATCCAAGTGGTTCACTATAATAGACCAAGCATTGTTAGATTTAATATACGCATTTTCATAAATGTAACTTTTAAATGAAAAATTACATGAAACTCTCATGGCGGATGAAGTTGTGTAAGCGTTGTTGTAAATGTAAATATTTGCTTACTTACCAAAGACAACTACTGTGTATTCTCCATATGCGCCTGCGCTTGCTACCCGAGATTTAATTGTGGATAAGTCGGACCCGTTGAAGGATTTTCCGGTTTGCACTGCAGGATTTCTTTGAATAATATTATCAACCTCAGTCCATGAGAAGGTCAAACCTCTCATGAGGAATGCAATCCCTAGTGAAAAAGATTTGGAAGTCGATTCCAAATTAACCAATTTTGTGGTCAAACCATTGTTGTTATTGTTGGTGTTTGTCTTTAGTTCCACCAATTCTCTTTGCAAATTATCAATTTTGGCAGTTAATTTGGTGTTGATGGAGTTCATATCAGTTCGAATCGTTTGAAAATTTGAGTTGGACTTTGTTTCTAAATTTGCAACTTTTTGTGCCAAATCAGCAATCGTTTTGTTCAAGGTCTGGAAGAATGTCAGCATTGCAATGAAACCCTTGCTGTAATCATTCCTCAAATTTTGAACCAGCGAATTTTCAAATTCTGCAAAAATAAATTTTATTACCTTGGAATTTCTTTGGAATGTAATAAAATAGAATTATTTCTTCCTTCTTTCAGTTTACAGATAAATATTAGTATATTTTTTATTTGTTTTAACCATTACCTTTGCTCTTTTGCTCTTCCGATTCATTTTCAGCTTCTGCAACAACAAATGCGAAATGGATGCCCAAAATTGCAAAAATAATTAACAAGAACTTCATCTTAGGGAAATTCATGATATTGAATTTATTGCAGTAATTTAATTTAGAATTAATATTTAAAGTGCAGTCTGTATAGGTAGTAACAGGAATAAAGTTATTGGGATCCCAAAGGACAATTATGAACTAAAGTAAATCTGTGAAGGAGGGCGTTTTATTTTGCGACGGATATTTGCAAGAAATGATTTTATCTTTATCCGAAACTCCGAGCTTGAATCCAAGATGCTAATAAAGTGTAATGCCTAAACATTTATCGCTGACATTTGACCGCCTCCTTCGTCGAAGTTTTATTTCACAGGAAAACTTTCATGACATTTGCTATCTTATCAAGAGTGAATTCAGCAGAATCATGAAGGTTTTTCTTTGGGAATAAATAAAGGAATTACGAGCTTAAAATGTACAACATAAATATTTAAAAAATAAATTCTCTAGAATAATTTCTCTACATATGATTGAATTATTCAACAGCACGAAGGAAAACTCTGAAGAATGCAAATGTTATGTACTAGGCTGTAAATTGAGGAATTTTATTTGGAATAATTTTAAAAATCGTGATTACAAACAAACTTATTAATTAAAAATTATTTTTATATTTTATATTTTTATTATTTAAATTATATTAAAAATTTATTATTTTATTTAATTTACAGCAAAAGGTTTGTGCTTCATAGATGGCTTAAAATAAGCTTATTAAACACCTAAATTTAGTAATCAAAGTTAAACGTATTTGTGGAAGAATCATATTTTCCTTTTATTCAACCATTGATTTCCTGCCCATTAGTTCTTACCGCCGTTGCACATTTCCAAAATAAAATTTTCTATTAAAACCAATGTTATAAAAGGGGCAAATCTGTTTCTCTCCATGTTCCGTTTCATGATCTTTCATCAGTTCAGATATCTTGATATAATTAGAAAAAAAGTCCAAAATTTCAAAAATTTCCATTGAATGAGAAAAATTTTAAAGACACAAACACGCGCAATTTTCTACTTACGATATGCAGCAATGTATTGAAATCATGCGTTTCTGCAAATTGTGCCAAGACATCGGAAAATATTCAGAAAAAAATCCTTACCAGCCATTAGGGAATAGCAAACTATCATGTCAGTCCAGGATGGAATGGCGTGATGGCTGAATCTGAAACGCTAAAAATTGTTTTTATTACATTTTTTAAACATGTGGGTTTCAATAAATTTAAATAAATTGTTTTAAATTAGTTTAAATTACTATTTTTATGACTCAATTTTTTAATAACTTTGAATTTGCTTTGTATCCATTATCCAGCTTATCTTGGCTTACGTGGTTATTTTTTTAATTTCAATTTTCAATTTAGTTACATTCTTGGTTTATTTTGTAATTTCTAAAAATAATTATGTATTTTATTCAAAAATTGTTGAATTGATTTTCATTAAAATACCTCAGACGGGGCAACGATTTTAGTTTTTAGTACCCCGTCATCCGTTACAGACCCGCTAAGAAAAAAGCAATAACATTTTATTATAGAAACAAAATCGCATTTATGATTTACTTTACTGAACAAATGTAACTGGATTTTTTGTTATTTTTTATATGTTTAGAAGTTTCGTATTATAACCAGTAGTAACTTACCGCCAGTAATTAAAAACAAATATCTTCGGCTTGCCTCTCAACGATGTGCAATTAATATTGTTGAAGGGCTCAAGGATTTCCCTCCAAACATTCCTCTTCACGCTGTCCTTGAAAGTGATTTCTTCAGCGTCACCGTGAGCCATCAGGGCAAGAAGGAAGGAATCCGTGGATTCAAACGGGCCATTTTGAAATTCCGTGATAGCTGCCAACAATTCCTGCATTTAGTTAATTCTAATTATTGTCTTAGATTCAAATGTAATACATATATACCAGTTGTTTAAATTTAAATTATTGAAAATGATGTTGATATAACTTACACTTGAGTAACACCGCTGCCGTTTTTTTTGCTCCGAAATCAATAAGTTTGCCTAAAATAAATTACCTGCAAAATTTCGTGAGCAGCGCGCTCTACCCGATGACGGTATGCTGGGGTATCCCGAGCATTGTTAGCAAGTTGCAATTTCCCGCGCGGAGTAATTGATCTTTGCCCGTCGTGAGGACACACGGGTTGAATTACTGGCTCCGGTGAAATTTTCTGCCAAACTTCGGATTCTTGGGCATGGCGTAGTTGTAGCATCCGCCGATGCTACATTTCGCAAATCCCTCAAATTGTCGTAAATAAACTTCTGGAAACTATTTTTAGGCCTGGGCTGTCTATTTCGCTCAAATATGCCCACGAGTTCCTCCAAATTCTTGAGATTTGGCTCGAATTGTGTTTCCATAATGTCATAGAATGTGTTGGCACGGTCGATTTTCAAGGCATCGTGTATTGCTGACTTTCATAAAAACGGTACAAACAAGTGCAAAAGTAATTGTCAAATCACAACTGCAAAAACTAAATTTGATGTTCTTATAATTATTACAAAACTTCATTCCACAAATAAATTTTTATAGTAAATCTATATCTTGACCCAAATACTTGTTGCGAAAGGAAAGCTTACAATTTGGTGTCTTTGCACATCTGTAATCCAATCTTTCTTTTCTAAATCAACTAAGAATGGCGTGTTGATGATTGTACTTTCAATAAGAATCCTTCGGTTGTCTTTTAGGTAGGTGATAAATTTCTTATCTAAATTACCCATTTTAAATAAAAATTTAAATCTTAAAGCTAAATACAGGATATTTTATTTGAAATTCAATAGTGAAAATCGATAATATATTTGCATGATAATGAGATAATGATTAATGCAGTGTAAAATGTGTAGGGGGGAAATTCATTTGGGACAACGAAAATTCCACTTCGATAAAAGCTACAATGTAAATTTATTCATTAGACCAAGTATGTATGTACGTACGATTGGTAACATATGGGGTAAAGCTATGCTATATACGGTAAAAATGCGGATTATCAGTCGAAAAACAAGTCATAAGCATTCCTTTCCGTAAACAAACATTATATATAGACACCAAACACCAATATACTTGTATTTATTTAATGTTCTTATATGCTCTTCATTTCCATTCCAATAATAAATATGCAATCCGCTACTGATTACTATGTACCATAGCTTCTGGCATGAATAGCAGCTTGTAGTTGACCTAATCGAAGTAATGAGGATCCTCGCTAAAATAATTGGGTGCATTGCAATTAATGTGCTGGAATTCACATTAGGAATCGAATCAACCAATCTATAATTTTCCGACCTGGCCAACTTTAGTTTTGCGAACGTCGAGTTGCGTATATGTGTACAACGGTATTTTAATGCGAATCTAAATGCAAGATGAGATATCCGCTATCAATGTCCAAGATTCAGCTGGAAGACAATTGTAAATAGGTTGAGTTATTTCCCCATGCACACAAAATTATCAGTGATGTCCCTTTTTGCAGCAAGACGATCATGAAAACAGAAGTTTTTTATTTAACCCGATTCAATGTATTAACTTTATTAAATAATAATTATTACTTTATTAATTTTTGGAAGAAATATACTAATGCCATTTTTATATTACTTGGAAAATAATTAATTAAAATAATTACATCAATTTAATATAAAAATATTTGTTGAATTTAGGTCTCTATTTAGCTTTTATTTTTGGGTAAATAGCTTTTAAAATTTTAGCTTGAAAAATGTTTCTGCCATGCTTTCACAGGATTCATCAAATTCATTTATCATTTTAAAAATATTTCCTATTTTATTATAGTGGCAATCGTTCACCAATATTTTATCGTGAAATTTATTATCAAAATATTTCCAGACAATTTTATTATAATTAAGCGTCATGCGCATATTTTATTCTTTGAATACAACAGAAATGATATGGAAAGCATATTGTCTAACAGCAGCAAAAAATGGTTGAAATGTATTTCTTTGTTCACGGCAACTGAATTAATTCAATTCGTATCGTAGTTTTGCGACCTCCTTCTGCAGCTGCGAACAACCTGGCATACAAGTTTTTGTAGCCCACGGATAGTTTACGATCTACGTTCTAAAATTCAGAAGAGTTGTTTATGTTAGTTTCATTTAACAGAAAACGCTACTTTCATGCCGTGTACATACAGATTGTTTGTAATGCATACATTATATTTAATGCAAAGACATCCACTTACATCTCCTAAATCTTCATAGGCTGACGACCCTGCTATTCCTTTTTTGGTATCCCAATAATTTTTCATGGTTGCACCTTTTAGTACGAATGCTAATCCGGCCGATTCAGTGCCATGAATGGAAATGGCTGCTATTCTTACGTCGAGAGAAGGTATGACGTAGGAAAAAGCCGTGTGTACACATTCAAATGACTCTCTAAGGCGGAGGAGATATTATCCGGTCGGGCATTTGTTAATTACGTAATAAATTATATAAATTGCTTTACACTATCACAACTTACACTGTTTTCTCTCCGGCAAATGTGAATATTTCCTGTGTGTGGGGGAATGGAATTCGGCGCTACATTATAAATTGCATGTTGTTCATCATGCATTGTGAAATTGCGGATCGCTTCATTCAAATGGTTAGCTAAGTTGCAAAAAAGTTGTTACATGTTTAAATAAGTTCTGTCTAATATTTGTTTAAAATTTAATAATATTCTGAAAAAATTGCCTGCGTTTATGTTAAACATGGAATACTTACCCACAACAACGACGGTGTATTGTCCATTGTAACCAGCGCTTGAAGCACGAGCTCTAATTGTAGATAAGTCGGATCCATTGAAAGATTTCCCAATTTGAATTGTCGGTTTCATTTGAATGATGCTATCAAAACCAGCCCAAGACAAATTGCCCGCGAGAAATTCTAGCCTCAGGGAAGAAGGCATGGTGGTAGATTCGAAATTAACCGATTCGGTGCTTAAATCATCAGTGGTGTTGATCTTAGAATTCGCCTTCAATTCCATAACCTCGTTCTGCAAATCCTCCATTTTTGCAGTCAACCCTGCAACCGTTTTGTTCAAAGATTCAAAGAATGTCCGCAATTCAGTGTAGCCCATACCGTTGTCCTTTTTGATGATTCCCGCCAGTTCATTTTTAATTTCTGGAAATATTATATTGCTTACATTTCATTACATTAAAAAATTTCAACATAAGTTTACACATATTTGAATAATTGTTATTATTTCTTTAATAAGCTAATAATCTGTATAAATTTTTCTATTCTTTCCCTATTTCTCACCTTCGCTCTCCTGCTCCTCTACTTCGCTTTGAGTTTCTTCAGCACAAACGTTGAGATGTATGCACAAAATTGTGAAAATACACAAAAATTTCAGTAGGAAATAATCCATGATTTTGTAGTTTGATACTTTAGCAGGAATATTATTATTTAGAGTTGTTTGCAGTAGTAGAGTTTGTAGAGCGCAATAATTTAACTATGAGAAATAAAAAGAAAACTTATGTATTGAACAAATATCGCTGTGAAGAGCTTATTTTATTTTATAGTGTGATGAATTTTAACAGAAAATAATTTTAATTTCCCAAAAAGCAAACTCAAGGACTTCCAAAGTACTGACTGACACTATATGAATATCATCATATTATTTGTTCGTTGGAAGATACAAACGGATTTACTGGGAAAACGTCAACGTCATCATATTTGAAGGCTTGACAATGACATTTGACCTCTTCTTTGCTTCTCAATTCTGTACATCGGGCGTCGCGTCATTGGAATTACAAAGAAATGGACTAATGTTCCCCAAGCATTCGAATGCTAAATGAGAATATAGATGAAAAAAATAATTAAGCTAATAAATGGAAATAATTTGGCGTTATCGCAATGAGATTTGCATTTATTTATTTTATTTTATTGATGATTTAACGAATTTTCCAAAGTACTTTAATATTACAAGAAATGTTAATAACACAATTTAATTTTGTATTTTCAACATTTAAATAATCACAAATCAACGATGGATGAAATTTTGCTTGTTTTTTAACGTTGAATATTTCCAAAATAAAACTTTTTATTAAAGCCGATGTTATAAAAGGGGCAAATCTGTTTCTCTCCATATTCTGTTTCGTGGGATTTCATCAGTTCGGAAATCTTGAATAAATCATTGAGAAAGAACAAACAAATTATTTTCGAATGATAAATAAATAAAATATTTAATAAAGATGTGAATATTTAAGCAAATGTTTACTCACAATGTGTAGCAGTGTACTGAAATCATACGTCCCTGCAAATTTCCCTACGACTTGACAAAATGTTTGAATGAACCACGAGCCTTCATTAATGTCTCGGTAAGCGTAATGACCTGCAATGATTTTCATTCTCATTAGTATTGCGTACATGTCCAAAATTTTTATAATTTGTGGAATGTTTGAAAAATTTATACCATCCAGCGTAGAATAGCACACGGTCATATCAGTCCAGGATGGGATGGCGTATTGACTGAAGCGCTGTAATATTTAAGTTGGTATTCAGTTAGTTTTCAATTTATTTGATTATAATTATTTTATATTATTTAATTTGTTTAATTATTATTTATTTATATTATTTATTTATTATT
>JAQGAK010004852.1:0-11290 GCA_034696945.1 Lipothrix lubbocki
GTACATTTTTTTAAATTTTCTTGTACATTTTTTTAAATTTTCTTGTACATTTTTTTAAATTTTCTTGTACATTTTTTCAAATTTTCTTGTACATTTTTTCAAATTTTCTTGTACATTTTTCTAAATTTTCCTGTACATTTTTTAAAATTTTCTTGTACATTTTTTTGTAAATTCTTTTTAGTTTTCTAGTAATTAATTTTTTACATTTTGTTGTAATTTTTTTAAATTTCCTTGTAAATTTTTTTAAATTTCCTTGTAAATTTTTTTAAGATTTCTTGTAAATTTTTTTAAGTTTCTTTCCTAATTTTTTTTTAATTTAAAGAAAAATTTCTTTAATTTTTTTTAAATTTTTTTGAAAATTTTTTTGAAAATTTTCTGTACATTTTGTGCAATTCAAATTGTTTTTAAATTGTAATATTATTTAATTTTTAATTTCGTTGACAATTTTATTTCTAATTTTTTTATTATTAATTTTTTAAAATCTTTTACTGTTTTGACAAATCAAATTTTTTATTCATTTGTTTATATATTTATTTTATTTGTAATATTACATTATATTTATTATTAATTATTATTAAGGATATAACTAATATTTTACTATTTAATTTTAATTTTTATATGATCAGTATGTTGCAAACATTATGTTTACAGAAAAATCTGTATATTAATCAATTTTATATTTGTAATATTTGTGTTGAAACTTGCAGTTCACGCAGGAGATTCCCCAAGCTGCTGGAGCGGAGCTGACAAGAATAATAATTACAAACTAACAGACTTCCAGAAGAGAAACTCACATTTTTTTAAATTAAAACTTGTTTTCCGAGAACAACGCCAGACAAACATACAAATGGTCCTTTAATTATATATTTTCCGCCCTGCGGGGAAAACGTGTGTGTGTGTGTGATTTAAATAGTTCAAATAAAAAGAAAAAAAAAATTTTGTAGAAAAATTGTTAAATTTACAAGGACGACAATAAGCAAAAAGAAGCAATTGTTTTAATATGAACCAGTCAAGTGGAGGAATTCGGTTGGACGAAACACTAAAATGTCTAGGAATATTAATTATTAAAGTTTCCAAATCTGATTTTCAAAGCTGTTTTGCCCCTACGGATTTTTTTACATTTGAATTTTATATTCTAATTTAAAAATCAACCTGCGGGAACATATTTTGAAAATATTTCTTCATTAAATTTGCGTGGAAACCATAAACAATAAATGGAATTTCCTTTTCCAGCGTAATAATTCCATTAGAAAATTTGAAATTCCTGTGACAAAATGCAGGAGATTTTAAGAAATTTCAAGGAAAATATTATATTTCAAGCTGTTTGGGCCGTGATTTATTTCCCATCGTTAGTAATTCTCATTGCCCTTCAAGCCCTCTCAATGATTTTCATTAAACCCTGGAATTTGGACTTGTTCCACAAAATTTCCTACACGATGGCGTATTTTGGACATTGTCGTAAGTAGAACGTTTTGCTGGTTGTGTTAATTAAAAATTTGTTTTAATTATGATTTCCAATTTTTTTTAATTTGTTGAAAAAATCTTAAAATACAAAAATTTGCTAAAAAAATATAGAAATACAAAAATTTGCTGAAAAAATATGAAAATACAAAAATTTGCTAAAAAAATATAGAAATACAAAAATTTGCTGAAAAAATATGAAAATACAAAAATTTGCTGAAAAAAAATGAAAATACAAAAATTTGATGAAAAAATCTTAAAATACAAAAATTTGCTAAAAAAATATAGAAATACAAAAATTTGATGAAAAAATATGAAAATACAAAAATTTGCTGTAAAATATCTAAAATTTAATCCATTTCCCGCCTTTTTTTTCGAAAATTCCCAGAAGCAAATTTCGTGATGCAGTGGTGGGCCGGCTGGCGCATAATTTTATTCTCGGACCCGAACCAGAATAAGTTCTTCGGCAATGAGCCCGCCATGCTTTTGCCCAATCACCACTGCGAAGTGGATTTCCTCTTCTGCTTGCTCCTGTCCGATCATTTCCGAATCTCGGGGAACGTCAAATGGGTCCTGAAGAAGAGTTCCCTCAATGTGCCCCTGATTGGCTGGGGAACGAGAATGGTGGACGCCATTGCTGTGGAACGGAACTGGGAGAAGGATGAGAAGAGCCTGGGGACGCAATTGGCAAGACTAATTGCGTATCGGGATCCTTATTGGGTGACCTTATTAATTGATTTTTAGTATAGAATTTTTCATTTGAAATATCACCATAAAACATGGAAATAATTATGAAATTCTACAAAATTTTATGAACTTCTCTATTAAAAAATTCTCCAAAATATAATTTAATTTAACAGAGTTTAACAAAATTCTACAAATTTTGATAAAATATGTTTAAAAATTATTTAAAATTACAAAGCTCTACAAAATTATTTTAGAAAATTCTAGAAAAATTAGCAATATTTTTTAAAATTCTACTACATTTTTTTTACATTTGATACTAACTACATTTTTACAAGAATATTCCAAATTTTGCCCCAGTTATACTAGATTATGACCAACTTTTGTTTTTTACACAATTCTACTGACGTTCGACAAACCGTTACATACTGAATTTACAATTAGATACAAAATTCCCTCAAATATTGAAAAAACTCTCCCGTTTGACAACTTTCATAACAACGGTTACAAAATTCCAAAATATTTGACAAAAGCAATTAAAATGTGTACAAAATTCTCCCAAATTTGTCAAAATTTTCCTAAAATTTGTCAAGAAATGTGTCAAAATTATCCCAAAATTTGTCAGGATTCTCCAAACATGTGTCAAAAGTTTCGAAGTCAAAATTATCCCAAAATTTATCGAAATTATCCCAAAATGTGTCAGGATTCTCCAAAAATGTGTCAGGATTCTCCAAAAATTTGTCAAAAGTTTCTAAAAATTTGTCAAAATTCTCCCAAAATTTGTCAAAATTATCCAAAAATGTGTCAAAAGTGTCGAAGTCAAAATTCTCCCAAAATTTATCGAAATTATCCCAAAATGTGTCAGGATTCTCCAAAAATGTGTCAAAAGTTTCTAAAAATTTGTCAAAATTCTCCCAAAATTTGTCGAAACTCTCCTAAATTTCTCCTAAAATTTGTCACAACATTTAACTTATTAACAAAATTCTACGAATTTCTCAGAAAATTTTACATTTTTTTCCGAAAATTTTAAAAAGTAACAAACTTCTACAACGTTCTACAAAATTCTTGTCATCCCTTTATTATCATTATATCAAACTATTATCAAAACTGGATTCTAATAAAAAAGAACTGTTCCCGTTCTAGATCCTATTTTTTCCAGAAGGGACGCGCTTCACCCCGGAGAAGCACGCGCAATCCATGGAAATTGCCCGTTCAAAAGGAATGCCAGAGCTGAAACATCATTTGCTTCCCCGAACGAAAGGATTTGTAGCCTCGATTAACCACCTGCGAAAGTCGATGCCGGCGGTGTACGACGTCCTCATTGGGATTCCGCCGGAGCATGCGCATGCGTCAACTGTGTTCAGCATGTTCAAAGGACGGCCCGCCACTGCCAACATCCTCCTCCGTCGCATCCCAATGAAGGAGATTCCAGAGGATGAAACAGCAGCGGCGGAGTGGCTGCATGAACTTTATCGCCAAAAGGACAAACTTCTGGAGAATTTTTCTACAACTGGGGAATTTAATCCAGTGGGATGTAATAATTTTCCGGAGTATAGGAATTTTGTGAATGAAAAACTTCCAACTCGGTACGGCTCGCTACTTGTCGAACTGTTTTGGTTTGGCGTCGTTGGAGTCCCGCTCTTCTGGATCATCTGCAGGGTTCTAATTGGGGATTGGATGGTTATGGCTGTTCCTTTGTCAGTGATTTTTCTGGGTAATTTAAAATTATTTTGGGGATTCTAGTGGTATCCGGGCGTGACAAAAAAGTTGTAATACAGCTATTAAATCATATTTTATCCGGGCGCAAGAAATAAAGAACAATAACGGGCATTGAGAAAAGGTTGGCCTTTTGGTGTTGGGGTTTGTTTCAGGGATATCTAGGAAGATAAAATATCCGGGCGCTTGAAAATATGTGGGCGCATAAAAGATACCGGGCGTTTTACGTAAACTGGGCTAATGTTAAAACACACGGAATTGATGGGGTACGTGAATACACCTGTATATGTTTTCAACCTAACCCCGTCAAGCCTCACCCGTGTGGACAAAGGTAAAGGTATTTTGGAATTTAAAGCCGGTCGTTAAAGTGATTTCGCCATTTTAGTTAGATTTAATTTAATACCCAATCCGCCTCACCTTACTAAGTGTTCCCCGGATTGGGTGTAAATGTAACCTAACTAAAACACCGAAATGATTTTAACAACCCCCTTCACATCCCAAAATTCCTATACTTTTACCTACACGTGTTCGACTTGACTACCACCCTGAACCTTCGAACATGCCATTAAATAGGAGAAGCGCTGGAGTAAGACTTATATGTCAACTATACGCGTGAATGTAAGTACATAGAGACCTAATGTTAAGTCCAATGTTAAATATACTTGTGTATGTACTGTGAGCAAGTTTTGACCTAACGTTAAGTCCCATGTTAAGCATACATCTGTAGGTTAGTAGGACTTAACGTACAGTCAAATTTTTAATTATGTCTGGATGTACT
This sequence comes from Lipothrix lubbocki, assembly GCA_034696945.1. Classification (NCBI taxonomy): domain Eukaryota; kingdom Metazoa; phylum Arthropoda; class Collembola; order Symphypleona; family Sminthuridae; genus Lipothrix; species Lipothrix lubbocki. Next base: position 4,640 of record JAQGAK010004852.1, read on the forward strand.
GTAATAATTTATCGAGAGAATAATAATTCAGAAAATAAGGTCGCCATTTAATGTTTAGTTCCCGTACCTAGATGTTATTTATATAACAAGCGATAGCATTTTTGAAATCGTAACCAATAGGCGAGCAGTAACGTCCATCTGATAGGGTCAAATTTTGAATTTTGTCTGGATGTACTGTAATAATTTAGGGAGAGAATGATAATGCAGAAAATGAGTGACTTAATGTTTAGTCGCAATTACTTAGATGTTATTTATAGAACTAGCGATAACACTTTTGAATTCGTAACCAGTAGGCGAACAGTAACGTCCATCCGATTGGTTTTTTTGCCTATTATCTGTATTTTGGTCAGGGAAAAAAAGAGAATTGCTGGAGTAAGACTCGTATATCAACTATATCCGTGAATTTAGGTACATAAGAACATAATGTTAAGTCCCTTGTTGAATATATGGTTGTACTGCAAGCAAATAGGGACTTAACGTTAACTCACACATTAATTAAATATATGGGTGTATTGTGAGCAAGTAGGGACTTAACGTTAAGTCCCATGTTAACTACATGGCTGTATTGTCTGTAAGTTTTAGGACGTAGCGTAAAGTCAAATTTTAAACTATGTCTAGGTGTAGTGTTAATATAGGGACAAAATAATAATGCGGAAAATAACCACTTAATGTCGAGTCGCCCTTACTGATCGTGAGATGTTGTTTATAGAACAAGCGATCACACTTTTGAAATCGTAACCGATAGGGTAAAATGGACATGGGGGAAGTGGGGGCAACGTAGGTGGGAGTAAGTTTAGATGGGGACTACATTGGTTGTGGGAGGGGGGGGGGTTAGGCAGGAGTCGGGGCGGGTCAGGACGTGGATCAGCTGACGTGTCCTATATGCTTGCAAGGCTTTAGCACATATGCCGCAGGCGCAACACGTTCAATCGCACAAAAATCAGGCGTGCCCTACATGCGGGGTGAGGATTGGGAGCCACCGCAAAATCGTCCGGCATATGCGACGCCATCAAGGAGGAGGAAAATAAGAACGACCAACGGCCCTTGTAAAGGCCAAAACAAAGGACTCTTTCAAGGGCCACAAAAGAATTCAAAGAGCCAAAAACGAAATAGTGTAAATAAAAAACAATAATACGATTTTATATACTGGTCTCAGAATGTGTGTTTGCCCTGATATTTTTATGCGCCCGGTTATTTTTATGAGCCCGGCTATTTTTTAATGGCATAAAAATTAAACTTTGGGACTTAACGTTAAGTCCCAGATTTTGAAAAAAATTAGTGGGAAATTGGGTGCGCCCGGATACGATTTTGTAACCGATGCGCCCGGATACCCTAGAATATCCATTATTTTTTTACAAATTTTACATTTGTAATTTAAATTTAATTTTGCAATTAACATTTTCCTAAAATTTTTAAATTTTTCCTACACATTTCGTACAAGTTTTGCACAAATTTCAAAAATAATTATTAGAAAATTTTAAAAAAATGTCTAAAAATTTTTGAAAAAATTGTAAAAAGTTTCTAATAATTTTCTAAAAAATTGCAAAAATATTCACGAAAATATCTATATATTTGCTTACAATTTTGAGAAATTTGCCTAAAATTTTTAAAAAATGTGTAAAATTTAAAAAAAAATTGCTCAAACTTTAGGAAAACTTTTAAAAAAATATTAAGAGAAAAAGTATATTTTAAAATTAATTTCGATGATTAAGTTTTTTAATTTTAATTGTTAACTTTTTTTATTTCAATTGCAGTTCAGGTGGTTCTGGCAAAAATAGTGGAGCTCACTGAAATTAAGGCGGGGAATGATCCTAAGACCGAAATAAAAAATAAATAATGGGAAATAAAAATATTTGAAAAAATAAAATAATAAAAAGTAATGCCCGAAATATAATTAAAAAATTAAAAAACTTTGGCCAACAAAGAAGAACAAATATCAGTGAATTTTCCTAGAAAAACATTGAATCCAGTAAAAAGCAAGGAACCATTGAGGATTCGCCGTATGTTTAATATTTAATAAAGCAGATAAGTTGTTGTTCCACAATCGCGAGTCATTTTGTGTGCCATGCAAAGCTGAGCAACAACAACAATTTTGTTTTTGTTTTGCAGTGCTGAATTTTTTTTTAATGTTTTGAGAATAAATTAGTCAGAAATGGAAAAAATTGGTTACAACCCAAATAATGACGTAATTCCATTTATTTAATACTAATACATACAGCAAAAAATTATTTGTATATTTTTTAGTATATTTTGAAACATTTCTGTATTTTGCAATTTTAATCATTTATCACATTCTCCTCATCTCTAAAACTTTTATCTTCGACTGCTCGAAAAGGAAAATAAATATTAAATTCGCAGAAATAGTATCAACGCGTGTGATGACCTTTGTAATAATTCTGTTTGGAAACACTTTTCCAGGAAATTTCCACGGTAATTAAAATTCTGTACATTTAAATATACAGGAGGGTAGAGTTTGCGGACGTCGATAAATATATATTTCCCACATTATAAGTTCTTGCACGCATGAATAAATGTAATAAATAAAAATAATTCAGCTCCATTGGTAATTATTACCAATGCAGCTGAATCTTTGCACGGCAGGGATAGAAAATAGTACTTTAGGATCCTTCGCTAACGCTGTACATATTATTCGGGAAGTATCCAAAAGTGCTAATTTTTGCCTGGCAGGGTTAGAAAATAGTACTTTGGGATCCACCACCGCTTATTGTAGACATAATTGGCAAAGTATCTAAAAGTGCTAAATTTTTGTGTAGCAGATATAGAAATTGGTACATGCACAAAATATATAAAGTATCTAAAAGTGCTAAATTTCTGTATGACAAAGATAGAAATTGGTACTTTGGGATCTTTTCATCCCGATATACACAAAATAATCAAAGTATCTAAAAGTGCTAAATTTTTCTATAGCAGAGATATAAATTAGTACTTTGGGATCTTTCCCTGCCGATATACACAAAATATCTACAAGTGCTAATTTTTTGTAAAGCAAAGATTGAAATTGGTACTTTGGGGCCGACAGACATAAATGTAGTGAAGTATCTCAGAGTGCTAGATTTTTGTATAACAAGCATACAAATTGGTACCTTGGGATACTTCCCTATAAGCGAAGTATCCAAAAGTGCTATTTTTTGTATGGCAGGGATAGAAATTAGCACTTTGGGATTCCTCTCCAACCATTGTACATAAAAATTTGCACAAGTATCCAAAAGTGCTAATTTTTGTATGGCAGAGATAGAAATTAGTACTTTGGGATCCTTCTCCAACTTGTGTACATAAAAAATTGCACAAGTATCCAAAAGTGCTAATTTTTGTATGGCAGGGATAGAAATTAGTACTTTGGGATCCTTCTCCAACCATTGTACATAAAAAATTGCACAAGTATCCAAAAGTGCTAATTTTTGTATGGCAGGGATGAAAATTAGTACTTTGGGATCCTTCTCCAAATATTGTACATAAATTTGCACAAGTATCCAAAAGTGCTAATTTTTGTATTGCAGGGATAGAATTTAGTACTTTGGGATCTTTAAATGAACTATATGTATCCAAAAGCAAAATACGACGTGAAAACATGCGAGGATTTCCCCATATATGCATTTATCATTCATTAAATTTTGCATGTTTCTGTGTGGCCATTACAGGCTTAAAGGTTGGGATGGGATTAAAATGACTTTTATATGCGTTTCTCCATATGCATTTTCAAGAATTCAGGGAAATCCCTCCAATTCCAAACCTGATTTTCCACACGTCATCCAGATACCTTGGATTGTATCAGGCAAAGAAATGTTATTGCTCTACAGCGTCACAAGTCATCAAGTTCAGTAATAATAAGAACGCGGAAAAGATAGGAAAAACACTTGATCTTAGGGCATCTCCATATGTACGACAGTGTTAAACATACAGAATTCGAAATAACATGTGAAGGATAGGGACGTAATGTTTAACATTGAAATTACGCATGTTGTTGTGACTTCAGCAACAAAAAGTGCAAGTCAATGGGAATCCCAGCGTGCTTGCCTGAATGTCAAATATTTTGCAAATAATATTTTTACATCCGTGCAGTAGTTGCGAATTTGTTGCGCATAGGTTGAAGAAACTTTTGCAATAAGGAGTTCCAAATTTTGGCAAATTGAATCTTGGAAGATTCCTAATGTTGAAATTATTTTGCGATTTAATTTTGTTAATTTTTCATAAATTATTTGGACAATTTGGGATAAAATTCAGAGTGTATACTACAAATAAATCCGTATCTTCTACAAAGGTTAAACTTTATGTGATGTGAATTAAATAACAAAACAAATAATTTTTTGTTGCCGAGAATAAAAATTGTGTTAATGCAATTGTAAGCAAAAATGAGGAGAGTTATGCAATTCTTGAAGGAAAGCAGCGTGTGTCACACTTGTATTGCCATTACTTACATAGGGACATTCATTTTTGTGAATGTCAGTCTGGCAATCCTTACTTTGCTGATCAAGCCTTTTAGGAAGGAATGGTATCAGCAGCTCAGCTACTACTTGGTGTATTTTATTCACAGTCGTAAGGGACTTCTTATCTTGTAAAGATTTTTGTATTAATTTTTGTATTAATTTTTGTATCAATTTTTGTATCAATTTTTGTATCAATTTTTGTACCAATTTTTGTATCAATTTAGACAATGTTTGCATTACTTCCACCGTATTTTATTGAACTTTCTGCTTTAAATATGTCACTAGAAAGAAGACGTTGAAAAGGATTGACTTAAAATTAGCCTGAGAATTCCCAAGTTAAGAAACGCATTAAAAACAAAGGATTTATTCACCCCGGACGAAAAGCAGGACTTGTTTTCCCTTTATCCAGCGGCTATTTGCAATAATGTTTTCCACACTTTTTTTCCACTGTAATTATTCGTGTATAAGGTTGTTGTAAAGCGTGGTTATTGTGTATCTTAACAATGCATAATTGCATGTTACGGTCCCGTTGATAACACATATGGGCGCGGGTTTAATTGCTCTTCCGCCTTTTTTGAAGACGTCGTTCCTTGCGGGTCCTTTGCCGTTTAAATTCGCTCTGCAGTAAAAATACATATATTTTTGCCATTTCGTTTCATTTGAATTTTGTGAAACTCTTGTGCGATTAACTTTCAAACGCTTAAATAATTAAGTTTGTAGACTTAAAAGAAAAATGTCGTTTACTTAATAATTCACCATAAAAATAATTTAACTCATAAATTCATTGTTCTTAAAATTTAAAAAAACAAAGTTAAGTCAGCATCCTTAAAGCGGCAAATTTGATAATTTGATATAAAATTAATTAGAAATATCTGTAAAATAGCGAAATTTATTGAGGAACATGGAGTCAAAACAAATGAGAAAAACAAATTAAAAATTAATGGGAAAAAATATAAAAAAAAATATTTTAATAATAATTTACGGAAATAAAAAAACAAATTCAGCAAAATAAAAACTAAATCCAGAAAATTGTTTTCAAAAATTAAAGCAAGTTGCACAATAAACCTGACACTCCATAAAAGAAGGAAACTTAGAGGCACGGGTCAATGTCAAGGTACATCTTCCTTATTTATAATGCAGCGTGTAAATCACAGCCTTATACACGCTCCATTCAATCTTCCACGTCCTTAGCTTTCAGGAATAAAAGGTGTTCTTGGGGATTAAACAAGAATCTTGAGAATATAAAATATGTACAAACATGCACAAAATACTTGAGGATGTAATAACAGAATGTATAAGGAATTTAATACATTAATACATACACTTGTGTTATTCCTAAGCAATCTTTATAGACTTCAAAACATAGCTGGAGGCCTAACGTGAGTTGATATGCGTGCTTTAATTACATTAAGCTCCGTGTAATTACAGTGGATATGCCCTTATGTACGTGGCATGTGTAGGCATAGGAATTTAAATACATGTATAAAACCATATGGAGTTCAAGTTTATCTCATCGAGAGAGAGAGAGAGAGAGAGAGACGGAGAAAAAGCAGAATGAAAATATGTTGTGAGTCATTGTGGCTGGAGGGATTCCTCATCCATTCCTCCTCTTCACATACAAGGAATTACTTTGCTCTTCTTAACGTTCCGCTTGACCGACGTTATAAATTTTACCTCTCATCTCTGGGGCTTGCTCTTGTTATTCTTGAGAGCTGCGACTTCTCACGATATGAACGGGATGACAGCTCTTCTTGGAATCGCATTTTTGGAAGTTTTGGAGTATTAGGTATTTAGATGTACATGTGTTGGAGTTGTGGGGTTAATCAAACAAATTATTTTATATTAAAAATAGGTACAATTTATGTATGAAGTATAAATGCAAACAATATGGATAAATACTAGACAGGTGTAAATTTAAAACAAAGTTAATACAAAAATAAAATACAAAATTAATACAAAAATAAAATACAAAATTAATACATGTGAGATCTTAACTTATTCTTAACTAAGGTTTAGACTTGAAGTCTAAACTGACTAGGTGAGCCTGTGTGAGCGGTAATGAGTACAGAATAATATGAGTAATAAACCAATGGGTAAACGTGAGACTGTGTAGAGTACTGCAACGAGAAATGGTTTAGAGTATTTATTCTGACGACTCGAACCTTGGAAGGCCCACACAAGACTGACAATTCCAGGTGAGGAAGCC
>JAQGAK010004853.1:0-11290 GCA_034696945.1 Lipothrix lubbocki
ACTGGAATGCAACCAGGGCAGCCTAAGTGTGGTATATGGTCAAAGAAACTCATTAAATTCGACCGAAGTGTTTTTCCTTTACAGGTTTCATGTGAACTTACTCTTAGGATTCATGTGTTCCGTAATTCATATGCGAAGTTTTCTAAAGAAGGTACACTTTTAGGTTCGAAAATATCGCATTATTAAATATAATAGGTTTTAAATTATTTTGTATTTATTTTGCATAATTTTGTATTTTTGTTTACCATTCGTAGCTAAATGTTTATTAAACGTCGGAGTGACATTAGAGGACTCGAGGGATATTTTCGGAAGACATCGATTCCTACCATTCGTACCAGCTGACCATGTATTTCCACGCTCGGTGAGTCAGAAGGAAAAGGAGGAATATTGGTACTGGAGGATTTTGCACTATCCACAAGTTCAGGTTGACAATTCTTTTTGTTGTTTTTTAGCATTTATAGTTTGTGCTTAAAATTAGTGGGCTTTGCATGGTTACATTTATTTTAAATATTTAAATCTTAATGTGATGTTATACTATAAATTGTATTTTTATTTATTTCAGGGAATGGACTGCTGCGCCAACGACGTTATCAGTTTCCATTACGTCTCCCCAAGGGACATGTACGTTTTGGAGTATTTCCTTTATCATGTCCGACCCCACGGAGTCATCAATGAGCAAAAATACATTCAGGAGTACCCGTTGGAAATTACGGACCCACCACCACCAACGTCAACACCAATCGCAATATCATCTTCTGCACAAATCATAGATGATAAGAATTTGCCCACTTCTGATGCAACAGTCCCGTAAATTTAAGTTTGAAATAATTTTAAACAAATATACGAAATATGTAGTAAGAATAAAAGAAATAATCGTAATAATAAAATAATAATAATAATAACAAAAAAATAATAATAGTAAATTATAATAAAATAGAAAAATAATGTTATATAATAATAAAAACAAAAATAAATAAAATCCCAATCCCGAATCAACTTGTAGAATTTAAAATCCGTAGTCTCCACAGCAATCAAAAAAGTTTGTTTAATACTATTATTTTCTATTATGTGCTTTTTTATTTTAAACGAATCTTTTAATTATTTGAATTATACTTTATTAACATTCAATTTGTTTAATAAATTTTCTTTTATTTATTTTGATAATTATTGTTGTTAAATAAATACAAATTATTTGAAAAAATGATCAAAAATCAGTTATTACTTATTACTAATTTTAACCTTCAATCTTAATTAACTAACTTTTCTAAGGGCAGTAAAATGTAGTTTTGTGTTTATTTCGTTTTTATTTTGTATTTTAATTTATTTGGATTAATTTTTAGAATTTATTTAAATGCGATCAGAAAATTCCCACAGTCGTTTTATGCATTTCATAAATTATAGTTTGATGTAGAGATTTAATTAAATTTAGGTTAACAGAAGTTTGGCTAAAGACTAAATTAATTTTAGTAACTATAATAGTATTTAATTTTTTTAACTTTGAAAATTAACATTATATTATTATATTACAAGGAATTCGCGCATTAAAAAAACAGTGGAATGCTCATAAATAAGAAAAAGAACAAAATTGTTAAAGATCAAGCTTATAATTATATCTTAATTAATCAATCAATAAGATTAATTAATCCCCTGTTCAATTATTTTTTTTACAATAAATTGACTTTCTCGAAGTACGGCAACTGGCAAATATTCTTGTGCTTCAAAACTTTCCAGTCCTGAGTCTGACAGTATTTATTGCAGTACAAGGCCCGCTTGCATTTTCCGCACCGAAGTGGCGGATCCTCCGCCAAGCAATACCGACACAGGCGCTTGTCCTCCCCGCTGGAAATATAAATAACATTTTGAGGATCATCCACTCGCAAGTTCAGAGTGCTATCATTAGCGATCCTGTAGTAGGGATCCACGATTTGAATTCTGGACCCGAAGCTCAATCGTTTCTGCACCATCGGGCAAGTGTGTTCAAGGTGATAAAAGCAGGCGTTGATGCAGGAGCCGTTGTCATCCCGAACGACGACGTGGATGGCGGTGAAAAGTCCTAGGAATGGATCCTCAACAATTGCAAGATTAATTATCCTATTTTTGTACACATGATCAAGAGTTGGATTCATGTCCTGCAAAGTTATTGGGGTTACAGCTAGAGATTCTGGAAGAGACGTCCGAGACTTCCGAGATGTTTTGCTCGGTTGTGGGAGAACCGAAGTGAATCCCACCCGGGTGCCAGAAACGGAGTCCATCATTGTCGTAATTTTCTTTAAGGATCCCCGATGATGCTGAACTGTTAGGATTCTTGAAGGAGTTGAAAGATTCACGGATGCTCCTCCAAAGTTCGAGGTTTTGGTGGCTTCGGCGGATGTTCCTGATGATTTCGAGGATTCTTGCTCCGCCGTTGGTCTCTTTGGTGCTGGTTCAGCTGGGTTGGTCGACATTGTTGTTGGATTTTGGAATCTTCAAGTTTCTTAAAAAAGTAATTCCTGCAACATATCAAAAAAAAGAAATAATTAAATTCTTATGCCAAAGGTATTGTAAAAAAATCAATAATTTAATATACATAAATACAAATTACAATGTCATCAAGCAAATATTAATTATTTATTTTGACAATTAAAAAAAATTTAATTTAGTGTCGAAAATATTTTTACACTTCAATTAAATGCATCGATTAAAAAAATTACCTTGGAATCAGAATTCCGAATTGACAAACAATAGCGGGATGTTTAAAAAAAATCCTTACTAAAGACACTATAGACAGACTAAAGGTCAGCACAATAGATTCTATTCTTAGAACACTAAAAAGAATAATACTCAATGTTAATTAGACGTAATACAGATCTAATCTAATCGGTATTTTAAAACTTGATTAATTATATTATGTTTTTTAATACACGTAGAATATTAATTAATTATTATTGATAATTATTCTTGAAAAGTTGGAATTTAATGTGTTTGTCTTGGTCTTCAGTATTTAATGAGTAATTTCGGATTCCTTTCCAAAAGATACGTCGTTCTCCCTTCACCATAGAAGCTTTAATGAGAAATGTAAAATGTTGTTTTTCAGTCTTGTACTTCTTAATAAATAATAAATTCAGTTGTCCTGACGACAGGAAAACGTTATTATTACGCTTGTTGATATTAATGGAACATGGTGAAATGCATAAGGATGGTTTACATATAATAGTGCTGCTTTGCTAAAGGAAAGTAATCACGAATTACATAAATGCATCCTCGTTGAAAAAGCAAATATAACTATCTCCACAGATGCTATAAGAATGCAATAATAATGACTACAGCGTCGGAGTATTATTTTGAAAGTTTGGAATGCAAAAGTGACTATCCCGTTTATTTACCATTGCAATCGCACATAAGCGGTAGAAACTGCTGAAATATTTTGCCTTTCTACAACATGCAATAAGTCTTGGAAATAGTTACCATAGCAACAGCGGATTTTGCTTGCTGTATAAATGCGCTATGCTCAACAATGTAAACAATAGGCCATGCTTTTACATGAAATAGTCATCAGTCGATTTCAAATTGAATTTCAAATTGATTTTCAATATACAAATATACAATATATGAAATATCTTGTAGCACCGTAACGTGTGTAGTAATTCTGATTGCATTTTAGCAACTGTGGAGATAGTTATATTTGCTTCTTCAACTATGATAATATCTAACAATTTGTTCTATAAATATTTTGAAACCATCCTGGGATTCCGGACCCAGAGGCTGAATATTGCTTATCTGTTTTTAGTACTTAAGTGGCGATTGGCGATGAAAAATGCTCCGTCAACAATAAATGAAGTGACTAAGCGCACCTAACTAATGAATATTTAATATTACATATTACAAATCCATATTTATAATTTATATGCTGACAGTTCTGGTGCTGATCGTGAGTTAAAAATAAAAGCTGCTGCAGCAATGAAATCCGTCCACTTTGCTTGTTTTGCTGTGTTGCACGTTGCAATGCATATTTTTCCATTTCTATTTATTTCCATTGAAATTCATTGACTTAAAGTATGTACTTTTATACAAACAACATACTTTGTGTTTGAAATTACTAGCTGAAAGCCCGTGCTCTGCACGGGAAAACACTGATTGGTCGTTATGTTGCATTATCTATGGCGCGAGCATTTAAAATCTTACAGAGATTTACGGTGAACATATAGGAGAGGATAAGTTCTTCTTACAGGACGAGTCGTTGATAAAGTAATGCAGAGATATATGTATTTTCATTTTCTTTAATTCATTATTAATGTCACTATTAAATTATTGGAGAAATGCTGTAACAGTGTTTATTGTGCTAGAATTAAATGATATTTAAAGGACTAGTTCATTTTTACCGTTATATTTAAACTGGACTCTCGCTATAAGAGAACTTTTTTCGTTGAAAAAACGAAGAGTCAAAGGAGCTGCACACAATCAGAAAAAAATTTACACGCTTTTATCACTTATTGCTAATCACTTTTTATAAAGTTATTCATCTTAAATATTGCAATAAATTGCAATCTTCTAACTTTCACAACTTTGATGTAAGTAATAACGCCTGCGTATATCGAAGTTAAAATTGTGTACGGGTCGAGCAACACACCCTGACGGATGGGAGTATTGTTTGTAGTTGTGTTCATAAATATTTCTACTACGTAAAGGATGTGAATGGGGAATTACGGGCTGTCCTATTAAAACACGACTAGAAGGGATGTCGTCCTCGTTTTCGTCTTGCGATCCGGTTAATTCAGCTATACAGAAATCAACACATTACAAAATCTTAAAAAGTACACATGTACATTTTTGCAGCACTTACTCTATTGCCAATTTAATAAATAAATGCTTAAATGTTAAATAATTGTTTTTAACAAATCACCGCGTACATAGGAGAATTAAATAATGTAATATAGCTATCCACATTTTTAAACGCCTGAGCAAAAAGGATTTTTTGGCAAAACATCGTTGAGAAATATGTATTGCGATTGTTATTTAGCTTGCTTAAAATTAAATGTTATTAAAATTAGGATATTATTTTGTTTGACATTGTTTAAACATCATTATTGGTTTTATGCGAACAATAATTCATTATTATTATTCGTGGAGGAGTAAATAGCAACATTGTGAAACATTTTGTTTATTACAAGAATGCGTGCAAATAATGTGAAATGGGTTAAAAGCGTGTTCCTTTCAAGAAATATTTTCCGAGCTTACTTAATAAAGTGGCGATTCAAATAGTGAATTTAAATTATTTAAAACACGTGTGCCAAAACTATATTTATTGAATTAAAAGTATAAACGTTTATTCAGTTCCACGACACAACGTAAATTCATTTATAAAAGCTTATTATAAGGTCTTTTAAGGTATATTCTTCATAAAGTCTCTAATAAATCGTCCTCTTCTAATCATCACCGCACTCCCTCTCGCCCTCTTCAAGCGAAGCTTTCAACCACGGTAAAGTGATTAGGTAGGATGTAATGGCCACGTAATTATTACCCGCACAGCTGCCTTTTCCATCCACTGTTGCTATTAATCCGTACAAATACGTTTTGGCTTCTTCCGTGCACATTACAGGTCCACCCCAGTCATGCTGAAATATTTAATTAACGGATTCATTTTAAAATCTTGTAGCGCGGCATTGAAAATACTATTTTCTGCATTGATTATACTGACTAGCTTTAAGCCCATGCACTCACGGGAAAACACTGATTGGTCGTTATGTTGCATTATGCATGGCGCGAGAATTTAAAATCTTACAGAGGTTTACGGCGAATATAGATGAGGATAGTTGTACACTGGACTCTGGCTATAAGAGAACGCTATAAATCACCAAAATCGGTCTCTTATATAGAAGTTCTCTTATAGAGAGAGCTCGTAAACGGTGTAAGGTTCCTTATATAAACCAAATACAAATTATGCTGCAAATACTAAAAAACTGTGAGGAGCAGTAAAAATGGGATTATACTAAACAAATTATTTAAAAAATGAAAACTGTGGACGAACAAGGAAAAGGAAGCGTTAGAAAATAAAATATCTGTAACTTATTTACCACACAATTTCCCTCCACTAGGCATTCTACAGAAGGATGCTTTCCACATATTTGTGATTCCTTGTGAAACATTACCACTCGTTGTCGCAAATCATTTGATGCAGGAGCTGATAGGCCTGTCCTAGTGGCTCCCCAAGCAATCAAAGTACATTTTCCTCGACGCTTGTAATTCTTCGGGGGCACGTTGACTCTATTTACGTATTGATTGAACACGAATGGATCGCTGACGAATATTAATTCATACGAATTCTGCACGCCAGATCTATACACAAATGCACAGGTTTATGTATAATTAGTAATACATATATGTATAGATATTTTATTTTTTATATACTTTTTTTTATATATTATATTATATTTATAATCATTGTTTTTTATTTACGCAGAATAATATCAAATGGTGGACAAAGAAACGCTTACCCCGTGAGAACAAAATCAGGATGCTGAATCATTTTGCAGACCCTCCGCGTTTGCTCTGTTATTTCCACCGAGTTTCGGAGATGCTTCCCAGCAACAACTCTAGTGTATACAACACCTGGAAGCCCTGATGTTAGAATTGTGTACGGATCGAGCAAAACGCCCTGGCGGACGGGAGCATTTTTTCCAGTTTCATTCGTAAATATTTGTACTATGTAAGGATGTGAATGGGGAATGACTGGCTTTCCTCCTAAAACACGACTAAAACGATCGTCTTCCTCGTTTGATTCTTGCGATCCGGTCAATTTACCTACAGAAATAAACACGAACGTTCCAAAATCTTGAGAAGGACGTAAAATATTGCCGCACCTCATATGTAATTATATTGTAGTTATGTATGTGAGTATTTATTCATTGAAAAAAATTACCACCTTACGTAGGAGAATGAAATAAACTAATAAAATTCGCCACATTCTTTAACACTGTAGCAAGAAAGTTTCTTTGACAACGCATGGTTGAGAAATATCGTCAAGCTTATTTAGGCTACAAAATCCTTAACGATGTGCTGCAATATTGTTTCTTGCCATCCTTTCAAATTAAATGCCATTAAAAAGATTGTAGGGTTTTTGTTATTGTTTGAAAGCTATTATTATTTGTTTATTGAATGCGATTCACGAATAAACAATCTTGTTGGCTTAACACTGCTATAACTTGAAGACACTTTTTTGAAGAGGACGTACTCAATTTTTTTTTTACAGAATTTAATGCTTTAATGCTTAAAAATATAATTTATATGCATTGTGCCGTTTCGATTTGGCTAATTGACAAAAATCAGGGCGTGGAAATTTTTTGAAACTCTAGAAGAGTAATTGTTTATAAATTAGGTTGGCAATATAGTATGGCCGGAAGGTAATAATCTTAAATCCGTTGGAAAACGTGGAAAACTTAGCAAATTGCTGAAATAAAACCGGCCTAACAAACAAATATTTTCAATCTAATCAACAAATTAGCTGTAAATTTGGTGATTAACAAATTTTTAAACAATGTAAATATACCGCCCGGGAATATTTTTAAAACGTCGGAAATAAACCTAAGAAAGAACATAATAAGCTAAAGTAAGTATTGTGGAATTTAATAACCGGAAACTTGCTTAATAACAACATTACCGCTCATAATTGTCTTTAAAACTCACCCGCCAATAATATATCCTTAAATATATACTGGACGCCTGGTTCGCCTCGAACAAAGTTTCCCCACGCAAATTTATCAATTTCAGCACAGCAGTGACTACGATTTGGTAGAAAGTTAAATTTACACTTTTCAAATGAGGAAGAATCTTTCCGAATATTTGTGATTTTTTATAGTTGTGAGGGATTAAGGAAAACTCACAAAAAAATAATAATAAAAAGTTATTTGTGAATATAAACGCCTATAGAAGCTTAAAGTTATCATTGTTGTACAACTACCAAAATATTAGAGACTATTTAGAATATATTTCGTGTGTATACATTACGACCTTTACGATGCTTTCAATCGCAGAAAATAGAATGAACATAGAATTGATAGCATGGATGGCGCGATTGTCGCTTATACCAATGCAAGTAAATACCGTTGAGGGTAATTTTGAACCGGCAGGAGAATCTACTTCCTCATGGAATGCAAATGAAATGCATTATGAACCAAGCCCTAAGAACAGATTTCGAATGTCCTTGAGTAACTCCTGGTGGAGAATCCTGACTTTTAAAATCCGAGTCTACTACGCTTACGTACATTTTAGTATTTTAGTCATACGTTTATTTGCAGCCATGTTGTGTGAGAGCATCGATGACGCCACTCAGCAAATACCAATACACATTATATACTGTGCTATATGCGCAGCCTGCACGGTGATCACTTACATGAGCTATTGGAAATGGCCGGGATATACGACGATGCTTTTTACCGAAATTCTTGATAATTCCCCGGGTAAGTTTTGAAAAAATAAAAAAAATTAAGCGGTTCCCTGGTATATGATCACAGAACACGTAGTGATTTATTTCTTTTTCTTGTAGAACACAAGCCGCGCAGTATTATCTCGATGAACAGGCAGGAAATAATAGCAAAGTATTTCGGCGGAGTTTCGGTGATAACAGTGGTACTATTTTGGGGGTTCTTAGCTTTTAACCCGGGGGCATCTTATGTGTTGAATTCTTTATTGCCAGACGAGTACAAAACTTGGACTCTAGCGCTCTTATTGTACATCTTGGATATTACGAATTTCACCACCACTGTGCTCCCTACCGCCATTGCTGTTCTGATCCACTTACTTACGTTTGAAATGGCAAATTTTCAATTGCAGGAAATCCAAGCGAAACTCATTTCAATGCAAACAACAAGGTAAATATGATTTACATTTCTTCTCGTTGGTAAATTTATGGATAACAATATTAATATATAACCATTGCACATGCGCAGGAATTTCAATCGTTGGTAAATCTATGGATAACAATATTATTATATAACCATTGCACATGCGCAAGAATTTCAATTGTAGTAAAGGACGTTTGAGAAAATATTGTATTGATACAATATATTGTAACGTTGTTTCAGGAAACCGGGAAATTTTCCTGAAATGTACAAAATTCTACAGAGCATCCGTCGAATGCAACTCTTCGTTAAGCTTTTTAACCAGAGTAACAGCACGTCCATTTTCACCGTCAAACTAATTCAAATTAATATGGGAATATTTGCTGGTTTTGGAGGAATACGCTTTTTGGCGGATCGGCCCTTCACCCGCTTCTTGTCCATTGTAGCATCCCTAGAGAGTGCAATGATCTTTGCTCTATTTTATGAAAAAGCCTTCAAAATACCCGAATATACAAAACACATCAAAAAACTTTTGCATCAAGGTTTTATCACTAATTCTTTCTTTTCAAGAAAGGGCAGCAGAGCAGCAATGTCATCACTGAAATCCGTACCATGCTTTGGTATTATGGTTGGGTCGTTTAGGTTGTTTGAAAGGGAATCCACTCCAATATTTCTGCATTTTGTTTTGCATCACATTGGGAATTTACTGGTGTCGACAAAGGCATGAATTTATTCTATAAAATTTCTTATCTTATATCTAATTTCGGTATTGAAATTGTTTGAAATTGGTCCAATAGGTTCTTTAAAACAATTAGCAACATTTTGAATTTTCAAAGTTTATACATCATCATAATAAAAAGGGATTTAATTCAAACTTCTGCCCAAATTCACATCAAATTAGCTTTAATTTGATGATTAAAAAATTTATAAACAATTTTAATATCCTTCTTGGCTTTAAAACGTTGGACATTCAGAACGCTTAAGCTAAAAGGAGTATTTTGGAATTTATAAACCGGAAACTGGCTTAATAACAACATTATCGCACACAAATTCCTAATAAGCACTCCAACAAATAATAATTGTATCCGAAATTTACACCAATTACGAACAAATTTTCCTCGCGTCAAATTTATTCTCATTGTCAGTGCCAGCAGTGACTACGTTGTAGTAGGAAGTTAAATTCACACCATTTAAATTTCAAATGTTTCCCGATATTTTTCTTTTCTTGCGAGTGGATTAAAACTATTGGGATCTTAATGTGAGGATAGTTGTGCTCATACGAAATTTACATTGAACTATTAAGAATATATATTTCGTGTGTACTTTACGACCATTAAGATGCTCTCCATCGCGGAAAATAAATTGAACATAACATTGATTTCATGGATGGCACGAATCGCGCTTATACCAATGCAAGTAAATATCATTGGTGATAATTTGGAGCAGCCGGCAGTGGAATCTACTTCCTCATTGAATACAAATGAAGCCCAACTTCAATCAAACCCTAAGCTCGGGTTGCGAATGTCCTTAGATAAATCCTGGTGGAGAATCTTGATTTTTAAAATCCGATTCTACTACACCTATGTACACTTCAGCATTTTAGTCGCACGTTTACTGGTAACCATGTTTAGTAGAAACAACGATGAAACCACTCAGCAAATACCAATACACATTGTGTATTGCGGAATATGCGCAACCTGCACGCGGGTCACCTACATAAGCTGTTGCAAATGGCCGGGATATACGGCGATGATTTTTAGCGAAATTCTTAAAAATTCACCACGTAAGCTTTGAGACGCAAGTACAAATACAATAGTTACACGGTTTGCTGAAATATCTAACTGCACCCGTTGTTTTAGTTTAATTTAATTCTTTATCATTTTTGGAAACAGCAGTTTCTGGTTGTAATTAAGTAATTATATTTTATTTTTTTTATTTTTTTAATAAAATTAATTTTAAATGTAATTTTTTAATATTTCTTGTAGATCACCAACCTCGCAGTATTAACTCGCTCAACAGGCAGGAAATAATAGCGAAGCATATTTGCGGAGTTACGGTGATCACGATTGTACTATTTTGGGCGTTCATAGCGTTTAACCCAACGGAACCTTATGTGATGAACTCTCTATTGCCAGCCAAGTACAAAACTTGGACACCAACGCTCATACTGTACATCTTGGATATTACGAATTTCACCACCCCCGTCCTCCCTGCCGCCATTACTGTTCTTATCCACTTACTGATGTTTGAAATGACAAATTCTCAATTGCAGGCAGCCCAAACGCAACTTATTCATATGCAAACAAGAATGTAAATGACTACATTTCTTCTACCTACACTGAACACTCACTCTAAGAGAACGCTATAAATCACCGAAATTCTTCTCTTATATGGGAATTCTCTTATAGAGAGAGCTAGTATGCATATAACTATGTATGATATGCGGGCCCAAAGGATCTCTTACAGAGAGAGTTCTC
>JAQGAK010004854.1:0-11286 GCA_034696945.1 Lipothrix lubbocki
ATTTTGAGTTTTTCAAAATGTATTTTGTATTTTGTAATTTGTATTTTGACAAAAAGTATTTTGAACAGCTCTGGAAAAAATCTGCTGGACTACTCTGGTCCTGACAGGTTTGTCGGTGGTCATCCAAGTCACTCAAGAATCTCAGCGTGCATTATGCAGCAATGCATAAATTACCTGTTGTTTGCCTGGCCTGAATAGACTTCAAATCCTTTGAGGGACGCTCAATGTGCGTAAATTGTGTTCTGGTCAAAATGCAACTTGTACGCTAATTAACTAATCGCCTCCGAAATATTATGATTTATTAAAATGGTATTCCAAGTATTATATTTATCTTCCATTTAGACTTCATTAATTTATCGGGTGCTTTAGCTACAGTTAAGCGCTACCGACCATAAGGATGAGGCTCAAAATTAACTAAAATTACATATACAAGATGAAGGTTTTATTGTTATGAGTTATAACACCTAAACTTTACACAGCAAAACAAATTAAAATCGCAAAAATCGTAAAATGTGCAAAAACATCATAAAAACGAAAAAATTAGCTTTATAAATTAAAAAATAAACTATGTCTATTTGTCAAATGTCAGGAAAACAAAATTTTTAATAACAAAAATAATTTTCATAAATACAAAATATAGATTTACTTATTATATAAATCTTATATAAGACATGCAATGCAAGACAGTAAGCATGATTTAACTATTCATTATACGTATGGATTTGTACATACATCGTCGGTGGATACAAAGTGGACTATTAAACTCTTAAATCTGATAGGAGACATCTGCGGTAGACTTCTTCCAACTGTGCAACATATGAGGAAGTAAGCGCGGCAATGTTAATCCATACCCATGCCATATGAATGATTAAAGTTTAAACTTTTAACGGAAAAAGAAGGATGAAGCATGCAGTTGGTTCAGTTCAATTTAAGTTTAAGCGTGTAATAATTGTGTACTTTTGTTAAAGGTAGATACTTTATTTGTAGTGAAGTTGCAAAATTCTCTTGTTTATTAAATAAATTTTTGATTATTCTTGTAGATAAAACAAGTGTCATATATGATGAATAAATAAGGTAAGATACTACAATGTAGAAATCAACTTAATAATTAGCTTTCTTCATAAATTATTTATTAGCAAATTTTAGAAATTAATTTTTTAGACTATTGATTTTGCAGTCGCTGCTTAAATTGAGTCCTTTCATTTTTATTTTAGGCTTTTACATTTCAATTTATCACTTCACTTATTCGTCCTTTTCCACAATGTTTTATTTAGGCATGGCAAAACCAATAGTAAAAAAGTAACTTTTTAAAATTTGATACTCAAAAAATTCTCAAAATTAGTTTTATTTAAGAAATGCCATATTATTTATAAGTTATCCCTGGTAATTCATTCGTAGTTTTGAGTATGTGTTTTGAATTTGTATAATTTTTTTTATTTTTAGGCCTTAGTTCAAATTTCCTGGCCTTCTCCGCCCGTTTCGGTACTTGTTCGGAGCTCTCTGATTTGGATGCTCAGGAAATTCAGCAAATAAGGTAAATTAGTTGTTGTTACATTGTATTCTGTATTTAATATGAATTTGAAATCATAAAGTTAATGCTAAATATTTAAAAATTTGAGATTTATTTTATTTAATTATTTAAAGGAAGTAAAGATGTCCCACTTAAATCCCACATCTCAAAAGACTAAGAAACGGAAATGTCACCTTTGTCCACAGAAGTTCTCATCTGCGAGTCATTTAAAACTCCATTTAGTAACACACACGGAGGAAAAGGCTTACGAATGCAAAATTTGCCAGAAAATGTTTGCTACTAAGGCAAGTCGTAGAAGACACAATCGTGTTCACACTGGAGAAAAGCCATACAAATGTACGGAATGTGACAAAACATTTTCGGAATCATCAAATTTGAAGGCACACCAAGTGGTGCACACGGGAGTGAAATTATTTAAATGCAAGATTTGTAACGAACGAGTTTCGCACCTGAGTTCCCACATGAGAACTCATACCCAGGAGAAGCCTTACCAGTGCCAGGAATGCAGCAAGACATTTAAATCTTGGAGTACTTTACGGAGTCACCAGCTCAGCCATGCCGTTGAGAAACAATACCATTGCAGTACGTGTGATAAAACTTTTACACACCTAGCCGGTCTGAAAAGTCATGAATTAACTCACAAAGAACAAAAACCATTCTGTTGTGCTACCTGCGGGAAGGCGTTCAGATATTTGAAAAAAATGAAAACTCATGAACAAACCCACACGGACGAAAAGCCCTACAAATGCAACATTTGTCAACAGCCATTTAGAAGTTCAACAAGTTTAAACATACATGTCAGAATTCATACAAATGAGAAACCTTACAAATGTGACGACTGCGAAAAATCCTTTACGCAACATAGTCATTTGAAAACTCATAGAAGGGTTCATACGGGAGAAAAACCATACAAATGTTCAGAGTGTGATCAAAAATTTGGCCAATCATCTCACCTTAAAACCCATCAAAAGGTACATACTAGTGAAAAATCATTCGAATGTACAGTTTGCGATATTTCATTCGCCTACGCCTCCGTCTTAAAAGTTCACCAAAGGCAGCACACTGGCGAAAAACCTTATCATTGTCAAGAATGCGATAAATGTTTTGCCCAATCAAATGCATTGAGCTGCCACCAGAAAATACACAAGAAAAAAGAGCCCGTCACAAAGAAGTAAAATAAATTCATCGCGAAAAGACAAAAACATTTACCAGCCGCTCATATTATTATTAGTTTATAATAGCCTGTGGTTTACCATGCAAAATAAATATTACATGTAGATAGAGAATACGTAATTAAATTACTATAATATTTGTTATTTTTCCACAAGCTCTCGTTAAATGTTGATATTAACGACATTACATTTTAATTTTTAATTTAAGGTTATTTTGTTGAATTATAGATTAGTATTTATATAGGAATTGTTCAATAGATTTTTATCGTAATACATTATTCTTATTATTTTGTGCTATTTTTGTTCCGTTTTAATATAAAATACATTTTACATACGACTTTTATATAAATAACTATTAATTACCTAATTATTAATATAACAAGTTATACATATGTACTTATGTATTATGGCATGTTAGTTACTTTATAAATTTAGATTTTACGGTTATGCAAACAATGATGTGTAATTATTTCCATCAAAAACATAGTCACAAGACCAATAGCACTCCAGACAATAACTTTAAACACTACTTGGATTAAAGAATCATTAAACGACAATGGTTTGAATGTATTGTGCAAGTCATTTTCATCTACTCTGTTGACTTCAATGCATCTAAATTTATCCCATCTCCTCCAAAAGCCATAAATTCCTGAGCTCACCAGAAGTTTTAGCCTTCGTGGAACTAATGCTTTATGAATTTGTGATAATCCACTTGGAAACACTAATTCAGTGTTCTGAGCTACAAAGTCGTCATTGACTTTCCAGTTGTGCCCAAAAACAGTTTCACCTGCAGCATTCCACAGTAATTTTTTCGCCTGGTAGAAATCCTGTTCATCTGCTACGACAGCAAATTTTGTTGTTTTCAATCTAAGCAAATTAGAAATGTCGCCTTGGCGAAATAAATATGGAGCTTCCTTCTGAAGTAAATACAGTAATTTTCTGTATAAACAGTATTTATCGCCCATTGGTGATCGGCAGAAGGCCTCTGCAATTGAAATGTTGCGATTGTATTCGGATAGCAAAAGTTTTTGTATATTTTGTGCCTCTTTAAAGACCTTTTCCGGATGGAACAAAAATAAATCAAAGCCTGTTAATTCATGGAGATATTTCCAGGTGGTTGTAACGCCATTTTCTGATGAATACTCTGATTTCAGTGCTCCTTTGTAAATATTTACCATGAAAAAGAGAAATACTAACCAACAATTTAGCAATGTTTTTCCGTGGAGCATTCTCTTAGAGAGTTTTGAACCCTGGTCAAGCGCTAATTTTAAAAGCAGCGCTGTATTCTTCCACGCATTTCTTACAGGATGTTTAAGTCCCAAGTTTAACATCACCGAAATTAAAATGATGCTTAAAACGATATATAACCATGTTGCCCAACCAAATGGATTGATAAAAATGTTGAAACTGTCGCGATTACTGAATACGTTATCGGGTGTAAAGAATTTCAGTGCATTGGATCTTCCAGTAACCACGATTTCAAAGGTCTTCGTAAAGGGTTTTGTAAAGATGTTTGGGCACCAGAAGCAAAATATTCGTTTTTCTGCGTACGAAAAATTCAAACCACTTGTAATGAATTCGTAGATGTTACCATACATTGTAGCATGCTCCAACTTTGGCAGAGGTATTTTGCAAATATGTTCGTCTTCAAAAATATCAATCCGCCATTTAACTTTATGACCGTGTTGAATTACTTCCCCGGAAATAGCGAGCATTTTTGGAGGACATGTTTGCAAGGTTAAACACTGAAATTTAAAGGCAACCATTTTTCCTTTGTGCGGAATAGAAATTAGGATCTTTTTCATTTTTGTTTTAGAATTGCAGTACCAGCAAATGAAATAGCCGTAAATAATTTCATTTCTATTAGTGTTTGTACTAATGCTGTTGTTAATGGCAATTACATAAACCGACGGAATATGAAAATTGTAATGGAAGTTAAAAATCAAGTTGACGCGTTTCATTAAATCCTGGTTTTCATTTGATTTTAAGGATGAGATCCTTATAATCACATAAATGCTTTCAGGAAATACAATTCTTCGGGAACAAGTTAAATGTGACGTCAGCTCTGGTGGCCAAACACAGAATTTTCCCGAAACTCCTTTAAGTTTAGTACTTGCCTGACGCGAGTATCTAAGCAGTTGATTTTGATCAAATAAATACAAAATCGTAGAACAGTTTATATTTCTAGATTTAGATATCATGGATTTGATTGTGGGGATGCGCTTAGCATACGGATCGGTAAGAATACGAGGGATTGTTTGAATGTTTTTCTCAGAAATTGTTATATTTAAAATTACAATGTGTGAAGTGCATGTTGGATGAATTTCAAGAAATTTACTAATGTCCAGGGCGTTGCTAGGACCAAACGTCAGTTGCGGTGAATTGAATTGTAAATTTACTACCAAAATCCCTAGCGTTAATGTAAAATATGTTTTCATTCTGATGTCGAATGTGAATAATAGTTTTCAAAAATTTTCCGAAACTGTTTCTTGAAAACTGCCGTGATAAAGTGGCAAATATGTATTTTGCTAGCTGAATAAACATTTCACTAAATAAATTATTGTCGTTATTTAATGCCTTCAAAGGCTTCACAACAATTTATGTAAATTATTAACTAAATATAGCTTATATTAATTTTGTTGCATAATTATCTGCATGCTAGGATAATCCGAATGCTTTTGATAACCTTCACCCCAGCTACGCATTGAAGCATTTTCTAGTGTAATTTGAACATTCATGCAGTTAGACGCAAACAATGTAACGACAAAGTTTATTTTCTTGCAAAAAGCCTATTTCCGTCCACTGTAATTAGCTAGAAGAAACGTTTATTTGTATTGTCGCTGCATTCAAAGCAAAGTAACCATATTTTTAGCGTGCATAACGTCTCAGGTATGTTCGAATGTGGTACAGAAGCCGGTGTTTACATAATCTACATATTTACCGGTTTCGCTTAAATGTTCCATAGGTAATCCAGAACTGAGGCAGGACAACCTCAAAGACTAACCCAAATATACAAACACAAATTCCAACAATCCAAATGTAAAACACAATTTGGAGATTCACTAAATTTAGATATTCACTCTTCTCATTCATCGTTTGTATAACTTTCTTTCTTTCCCAGACCAGACCGTAAGCATTAAATGGTAACATGTAGTTCACTAAATCCGCAGTCTTAAAGGAACCTGTATAATATTGCTGGAAATATATGTATTCTTTCAAGTAAATAATTACCTGCCATGATTCATGATAGGATGACCATAAACTCAACAGTCCCGACTGTGCAACTGAAAACATGACCCGAGTAAAGTGTGGGGCAAAGAAGTTATATTCGATCACTAGTGGAATTCTTGTTGAAAACAGCGAGACTTCTGGTCCCTTGAAGGTGGCTTGTTTTGATTTGCTTATTTTCAAAATAAGTTCGTACGCAGCGGTTAGAACTTGGGACTCCAGAAAAATATGATTTTGTTGATTGACAATTACCTTTCGCAGCCTGTAGTCTACTTTTGTTTTACCTACTGCAATGTCAGTCATGCTTGAATTTATAAATATTAACTCCTTAGAAAACGAATTTACGGTTCTCCTAAACTCGCCACTTCTGACACCATAATCCAATAATTCTTTTAAGCACGAATGAAGTTTGGATTCAGTAGTTGAGGTTTCAACGTTAACGAAATCTGATGTTGAGATAATTAATTGTTGGGTCTGTAATAAATCTTTTAATGTTGTAGGAATTGTTGGGAATGTTGCTGCTGTTAGAAATGAACACACAACTGCTTTGTAGGCATTGGTAATGACAATCGCCATCAATATCCAAATTGTTAAGGTGCAAATTGCTAAAATACCTAACCGATGTAAAGTATGACGCTTTGATTTAAAAATGCTATTAAAAACGCTATTAAAAATGGAGCAAGACTCCACATAAGTCTTAGTATTGATTTAAATTTTTGATCTTCAAATAAGACCTGAATTTTGCTTTCTGAATTTCGCATTGGGTTCTGACTTTGAGCTACTATTCCAATGGTTTTTTTACGTAAACAATATGCCACTAGAGCTGTTGCCAAAATGGATTGCAAAACACAAGCCCAACAGGTCCAATCCATCACATCAACCAATGCTGTCGGGGCTACGGAATTATCAACAACCCAAACAAAGTTGACGACTTCATTGCCTTCCGATGGCACAACCAACGCCAATACGTTAGATCTATTTCGTTTATACAAGTAGCTGGCTAACCGTGGATTTATCTGAAGTCTCAAAACAACTTTACCCATCGGCGAAGGTGTGATTGTCTTCTTTAGAATATCCGTGTCACGGGCATAACTGATAGTGTAGTTTAAATGTTGCGATATTGTTATGACTGCGCAATAATGAGGTGTGTACCAGAAGTGACCGTACGTACAATCAAAGTTCACATTGACTGGCCTACTATGAGAAACGGGTGCCAACTGGAAGTTTTTGTGCATGTGTTTCTGCATTTCTAAAATTTTTTTTAAGCTGAATACCTTAATAAGATGAAATAATTTAAACGATTTCGGGGTAACCAAACAATAAATACAGAGTAAGTAATCTGCATTGCCAACCTCCATAATGATAACTACCGCAGGTGTACCCGATCTGAGAAAATAGTACGACACGGGTATGTCTGGTACTGACTTTCTAGTAAGGATTAAAATGTAATCTGGGTCTTCCTCAATCATTCTTATATAATATGGGACTAAAAGGGTAAACGCTTTATTCGGTTCCTCATAAATGAGATCGCACATACTGTTTAGGAAAATATTCAGGTAGCATTCAGAAAAGCGCTGATAATATTTCACGCTTCTTCGCACTGTAATATTAGCATTTACATCAGCAATTTCGTCCGTTCTAATAGCGATTCCCATTGATGACCCTAGATTTTGGACAATTGCTGACATTTCGTCGCCATACGTAGGATCATGCGACTTGAATGGAATCGTGAATATGCTGCAGATACAACCCTTGAATATTAAAAGTTTTTGAACGGTGCTTTCATTATCACGTTCCGTCGAAGAAATTTGGATGTTACAGGTTGTAAATTTGGCTAAAGGTAATAGTATAAGCAGCTGCATTAGAAAGCTTATAAGCCTTGGTGAACGTTGGGAATTCATTGCAGTTAATATTTAATAAACGATTTCAACAATGACCTCTAAAATAGTAAAATTGGTTTCAAAGAAGGGTTGTAAGGAAGAATTTGCGAGGTAATATGTTAGATGTTTTATATTTCGCAACGGTCTATGATATAAAGCGAGACTAAATATTTATATTTCATAATTTCTTACAAATCATGCCAAAAACATAAAGCCAATTTTTAAGCGGTCTCTTTGTCTGTAATTCCTATCAAAATTGACAGAATAAGCTCAAACTATGTGTAGATATGTGTACTCTTCACAAATTCATCCGATAAACAAATTTAAGCTGTCATTTCTTAGATAATCTGTATGTAGCGAAAAACATAACCACCTGCTGGTTCATGTCAAGCAAAAGCCTTCAGAGCACCCTGGTACTCTGAGAAGGGTGCTCCAAATAAGTTACAAAGAAAAACGTTTAGCTTGAAGGCAACTTCAACTGAAGCTTTTAAAGCGTTTTAAAGTACAACTAGTTAAATTCAGTCAAAACATTGTTCTAAGTAAACTTAATGTCGTTTGATTCTATTTATTTCTGTAACATTGATATCAAAATGTGATTTTTAAATAAACTTTACTCCCTATATACAAGAACCCTAAAATCGTCACAAATGTGTAGCTCCAAATGCTGTAACAGAAGAAATGAATAATAATAATACTTTAATAAGATTCATGGGTAACACATCAAGAGCACAAGAAAATTATTTTATAAAGGGGTCACTCATGCTGGAATCCAGTGTAATACTTTGAAAGTAGTCATGCTAGCTGCTTTAGGATGACACACACTTTGGAGCCACTTTATCAAAACTTTTGATGTAATAGCACTTGTAATTGACATCTTTTATGATTTTTAACGTTACTTCACACTTTATACAATAGGCTTGTAACAACACCTTTTACCATAAGCACAATTACTTGTTGTGACTGATATTGCTATTCTGGAGAATTCTACAAAAATTAACAAGAACTAACAACTTACAACATGTCGCCTGTCATTGAAATCGAAATACCTAAAGAATACCGAAATACCTAAAGAATCGAAATACCCAAACCATCACCACACATCTACAACTATTCGCTTCCGTCACTTTACTATACCAACGCAACCGGACTAACTGAAGCCAAATTAAGTTATCTTGAAGCTATTTCTTTAAATTTTCAAATACTGGTAATTACGGAAACCTGGGGAAGTAAGTATAAAAATATTAGAATACCTAATTTTATACTTTATGAGTCAATTCGAACTAGTCGCAAAGGAGGAGAGGTAGCTATTTATGTTAAAAATACCATCCAATCCACTCAGTTTAAAAACTATCCAAGCTATAATAAGAATAATCAGTTTGAAATTACTGTAGTAAATATCAAGCCCAATTATCTTCCCAAACAAGTATCTAATAAGTTTAGTTAGTATTTACATTCCCCCTACTCCAACTATTATCACACAAAATAATCTTCTATATGAACTTATTACCATCACTGACAATATTAAAACTAAATATAGCAAACCTAAATTCATTATTATTGGTGATTTTAATAAATGGAAAGCAAATTCTCACTTGCAGAGATCAGCCCAAGTTAAACAAATCGTACAATTTGCAACTTACTCAACAGTCAATTCCCCAAATCAATCACATTTAGATTTAATATTTACGGACATGTCGTATTTATTTCACAATCCGATCCAATCACCTTCTCTTGACGGAAATAATATTGGCCATTGTTCGATTGAATTAATACCAAAATTATCCTCAACAGAAATCAATAATAACAACAACAACAATAATCTGGCTAGGCAATTTAAGTTTGCAAACAAACAAGAATTTGCAAAAGAACTAAATTCTCTGCATTGGTCATTTAATAAAAATCTTTCCCTTGACGATATGGTAAATAATTTTGAAGCCCTAGTCCACAATATTTTTAATAAGCACTTTTCCTTATTGCCTACTAAAAATAGAATTCCCAATCAGTAACTTTGGATGAGGAAAACAATAACAGAGATAGCCAAGTTACTAAAAAATACAAGACATAATAGAATTATGTATAACCAAATTAAAAATAAACTGAATAAACTAATAAAGAAAGCAAAAGTGAATTACCGGAACAATTTATATACAAAAATGAAATCAGGAGAGTCAGATTGGTACCGCTCCATTTGACTAATTTGTAATATGGAAAAAACTTCATGGATATCAAAACTAGAGACGCTCAATAACACTAATACTTTAATTACCTTAATATTTTAACACTAATACTCCCTATTAACTAACATAAATAATTATTTTTCAGACATAACACCTACGAACCCATTAATACCTTTTATATGGCACCGGTGACGCAGAATTTCAAACCACTTGAAATATCCCTTGAAACACTCAAAGCTATTGAGAAGTTATCGAATCGTAAAGGAAATGTGCCAGGAGCACTTCCCACAAATATAATTAAGGAATTTGGATTTATTTTAGCAACTCCACTTACAGAAATTTTTAATTTTTCCCTTCAAACATATCAATTCCCCTCAAGTTGGAAAATTGGATACATTACTCCTATACCCAAAGTCAAAGATATTACCAACATAAACGAACTCCGCCCAATCACTCAAACCAACTTATATTTAAAAATTCTAGAAAATTTTATTTTTAATCGGATATACAAACAAATAATTTCGAAAATCGAATTAAATCAATTTGGAACTATAAAAGGAGCGTCGACATCTCATTACTTAGTAAATTTAACCAACTTTGTCCTCAAATCACTGCAAAAGCAAAATCATTACGTCATAATTGTTTTGCTAGATCTCCGCAAAGCCTTTGACTTAGTAGATCACAATACACTTATAAATGAACTTTGTTTACTCGGGGTAAATTCACATGACATTCTTTGGTTAACTGATTTTTTAAAATCCCGATCTCAATGTACGCGAGACAAGAATTTGCTTTCCAACATAATAAATATATCGAATGGTACCCCACAAGGCACTAAATTAGCACCACTGTTATTTATTGTAATAATTAATTCGGTACTTAAATTAATGAATCAAAAATATAATGATAAAATAAAATTTAACACAAATGCTTTCGTTGATGATATAACTATTGCTGAATGTGTTAAATACTCTGAGACCCCCAAAATGCAAAATATGTTGGATGATATAAGTAATTGGTTTAATGATAAAAAAATGGAACTTAATCCTAGTAAATGTATTAAATTTATTATTGATCCTAGTCGTATTAAGAAATATAGTATGTATGACCTTAAAATTAATAATATTTCCCTCCTAAGTGAAAATGTAAATAAGCTATTAGGTATCCAAATCAACAATACACTCAAATGGAATGATCATGTAAATTTTGTTATAGAGAAAGCAAGTAAACGAATGTTTATGTTAAGGAAATTAAAGCAGTTTAGTTTCTCAAAAAAAGAATTGGTTACTATCTATAAA
>JAQGAK010004855.1:0-11286 GCA_034696945.1 Lipothrix lubbocki
TTGCAGAAACAAAGAGGATTGAAGTGACAAGAGATGAAGTGCTCGGACTGCTGTGCCGTTCCTCCTCCGTAGTGAACTCCAGCCACGAGACCGGGGCTTGTGTCGTTGGTGACCAGCTTCGCATACACCGGAACGGATGAAGAAGTCATGGAGAGCAGGAGCCAAGAAGCAAATATGACGGCTGTCAATCCTCCTTGGCTCCAACTTTTTGTTGTTCTTGTTGCTTTTGTTTTTGCTTGAGAGCATCTTTGTACATTAGATCTGGGCTTCACAGTTTCAAAATTGCTATTCTTCCAAGGATTCACTTGACTTTTGATGGATTCATTTAAGTTTCTATTTGAACCAATGTCGTGTGTGTACTCATACCCAACATTGCTGTTATCTTTACAATTATTTAGGTTACTGTTGCAAAAACTACTCTTGTAAAAAACGCTGATCTTGTTGAAAAGGTTATTTATATAGTAGGAAAGACCGTCCTCATAGAAAACACTGCCGTTCCTGCAATCATTTAAGTTTTTGCTACAAGCTTCGCTGCACTTGTTGTTATCGTTAAAGCTCACGTTGCAAGTATCGTCATTTCTGGTGCAGTCATTCAAGTTTTCCTTGCAAACTTGTGAGCTGTCATGGCAAAGTTGTCTCTTGACGCTGCAAACTTGTCTTTTTCCGTAGCAAACTTGTCGGTTCATTTTGCTAAAAACCTGGCTGCTCGACTCCACCGCACATCTTTCCCAATCTGTGGTCCTTCGAGTCGTCGAATGAGTTGTTAAAGGAATAATGCTCTCAACTTTATTTGTGTCTGCGATGATAGAACTAGTACAAGTACATATAGTGGCAGCAGTTGAAGTAGCAATACTGGATGATTTCCTGCCCACTCCCATCATCGGCTTGACTGTTGAAACGCTTAGGCTTAGTTTGGGTAGTCTTTAGTCTTCTTAAATCCTTGTTGTTGTTGAAGGAGTAGGTGAGCGGGTTCGGTAATAATAGGATGCTGCGGTAGGGAAGATGAACATCTGCTGGGGAACAACAAAGAAAGAACAACATTACTTGAGAATTCAGTGGAGATCATTAGCAAACAGACGAGATACGTATAAGGACGTGAAATTGAAGCGAGGCTGAGGTCGTCATCATCTTTTTTCTCGCATTTGTCTCCCACACAATGTTATTATTTTATTATGTTCTTGACAAAGTCTTTATTTAGAATATATTGCGTATGCATTACATTTACAAACGTTTTCATCCCAATTTTCTTACGATTAATTTTGCACATATAAATTACCTAAATGTAGACCCATAGGTAAAATATTCTATACTCTTATAATATTAACAGCAGTATTTCTGTACATTTTTTTCAATATATTAGAAAGGCCTCTATTAAAATTATTATATTGAAAGTCCTTTTATCTGTTACACCCACATCAAATTAAGATATATGATCCGCCACCACTACCTCGAACAATCTTTTGAAAATTGCTCCCGTGCCAAAACCTTTCGACGACAGACATAATGAACCACATTTTGAGTTTCTCGGGAAACATTTCGACATTTAACAAGTGCAGCAACCATAGGGAACATACGAAATAAATTATTTAAAACCTGGGTACAAATGAATAAAGAAATAAATGTATACGGATCCGAAACTGTAAAAGGTTCAAGTGGTGCGGTTGTACTTGTGTGGGCTGAAGCATGAATTTTCACTTGTAGTGCAAACCTGCAAAGAGCCGCGGAAGGAAGTGTGTATAGAGTTAAAAATAAACTGCGAATCCCTGGTTTAAAAATTTCTTGCAGACGATAAAATCTACGGTAATAAAATTTATAATCTTCAAAAATGGGGAATAAAGTAAAGAAATACATGTAGGTACTACTTTATAAAAACCATTTTGTGGGCTTTGTATTTGTACTTATATAGGTAGTATTTACTACGTTTTTACAAATAATTATTATTCCTTATTTTATCCATATATGTTTGCGCATTATTTTAAGTTCGGTTGAGAAAAGCTATTGAAAGTATGTTTATATGCATATTTATACTATAGAAATGTATGTGTACTTATAGAAAATGCTTTTATGTTGCTTGCCGAAAAGAATTTGTAATGAGATGACAGCATACATTCTTTTTTCTTCTACTTACATGGTTATAGTTATTATGGCAACAAATTACGGAAGTCCATTTATAGGTTCTGTAATATTCTAAGAGCGTTGTTAGCATTCCAAACGATTTTCCCCCTCTTTTTTAACCATAGTGTCTTTCTAAAAATAAAACTTGATGGAGATTCCAAGTGCGCAAGAAGTGCAGTGATAAAGTAGCTGCTAAATGCTTTGGGGAAAGATGAAAACTGCATATAATATTACCTACACAATTATTATTATATGCACCTACTATACATAGTTTAAAGTATATAACATTAGTACATAATTGCTTATTGCGTGTGATGTGTCTTTGAAATGCATTTGCATTAAGCTTGCTTTTTAGAATGTAGACTCTATATACCCTGCTCTTTCCAGGGTTATTGGTATGTATGTACCTATGTACAAATATTTGTATTTAGTGTAAACAAAAGGAAAATGGTTGATTAGGCAGACAAGGCCCACTTTCCCAATAAATTGTTTGCACTCTTGCCCGGTTAGTCAAGTGACAGGACAAATAAAGTTATATGTGCTAATGGGTCCGCGAGCACTGGACAGTCAACAAGTGATACAGGCTGTGTTGTTTAAAATTGTCCCCTCACTCCATTGATTTCATATGGCTGCTTAAGTACTTGTCACGTTTGTTACTATATAATGTTGATAAAAACGTTTAAATCATTTTATTATTTATGTTAATATTTCGGCTTTAAAAATCGGAATTAGTATAAATTAAAAATTAAAATCCCTTTTAAATAAATAGAAGACGATGTATGTATATAGTATGTATAGTATGTATATGTACCTCCGCGCGCTTCGCGCGCGTTCGATCTACTCGTCGGCGACCCCCCCCGTACCCCCACCCCTATGGTAATGACGGAATGACGGAATGATGGAATTACGGACGTCACAACGAAATTATTAATAGAGAGATAAAATTTATTTATTCTTGCTATTGTTCATTAATAGTTTTTTTCAAGATAAAAAGTGTTATCAACTGTGAATTTTGAAATTTTAGCAGAAAAAGTAAAGAACTAAAATATTCTAGAATATTCTTAGGCTCTTCCATCTGCAACCATAGCAACACTAATCAGCTGAAGCTTCAAATCAGCATGTTACCACAGGTTTGCTGATTTGCTTAGGTTTCGCCACACGATTTAGCATGAAATCTTCCATAAAGCTACTTAACCGTGCAGCAGCTTAGATGAATTCATATAACGAGAACTTCATAGCTCAAGAGCTACGGAATTTAATGAAAATAAAATCAAACATATAGTTTAGTAACTATATCACGAGGATATTCCACATTTAGCGTGCATATAAGGAAGTTCATCTACAGTAGAGAGTTTCGAATTGAGACTATGATACGACGTAGACTTATAATTACTCATTAGTTAGCCTAATTCATACAATGCATACATATTGCACAATCTGTGTGCAGAACAGGAGCAAAATTCCTATTTACATATATGAAACTTTATATAAGAATAATTAAAATCTTCCTTTCATGCTAATTACAAGAAATATTAAACCAGCCGTTTTGAATTCCGATCTCCTGGAGTTCTGGGGATTCGTTTCTATAGAAATAGGTGCTAAGTTGGTATGTACGATAACAGTTTGTATTGGTTATTCTAATTTCTTCCTCAACTTATGAAGCACTTAACCGTGTAGTAGAGACTGTGTACACACTCGTTCAATATTCAAAAGAATAGCGATCATGATCAAATATCATCAGACGCAAGATTTATATAGTACACTTGCTGTATGTATCCCATGATTAACAATCTTAATATTGAAATAGTTTTTGTGTACTTATTCTGTATTTATGTGTAACATACTTGTAGCGTGTATACGTGTAATGTAATAATAGCACAATTTTATTGTGACCTATGGAGAAAAACGTTTTTTCATTTAATAGAAAACCAGAACATCTTATGTACAACTACTGACAATGAAAACAGAGGCTATGCTTTTAGACCACATTGTCAAGTTTGCATTCGAAAATTGGGGTATCTTTTAAGCATAAGCATAACCATTCTTGCGTTTTAGCGACTCTGCCGATAGGTATATTTACCTCTTCCACGGAGATATAAAAATGCATTAAAACATGCATAGCTATACTTATATAAACCAAAACCAAGAATTTAGAATTGTTTTGCATGATGCAAAGATGTAAATCCTCTGTAGTCAAGTCATCCTTGAAACAATAAAAAATGAACAATCGAATCATTTCCGACGCTGTGATCCACAATACCAGTCGAAACGACTAAACACAAAGTCGACTTCTGCGGTGAAGTACAAGAAATTTGCCTGGTTAGCAAATCCTTATCCTTGGAAAAACAGAAAGCGCACGATGTAGGGTATACGCTTTGTTATTATAAAACCAGATTGGTACTACTGTGCGTACTATAAATTCAGGAATAGAACTGTATAATAATATAAATCCATTGGAATAGTATGCTGCATAATGTATAGTATGTATAACTAAAATATATAAATCCCGAATATGCTTAGAGCTACGTTATGTAATATAAATTCAGCAGAATATTGCTGTATAAAATGTAAACCCCGAATAGAGCAGCGCATACAAGATGATACAATGTGTGTGTTCCGTCCATGTATAAGTATAGTATAGCGTATGCTCATCTCGGAGAAAATAATGCGGAAAGTGGCTTGTAACATTCCAAACGATATATCTTTGATCACTACTCAGGATAATCGGTGTAGGATGCGAAAGGCTTAGGCGGAAGATTGAGTTAAGCCGCTTTTGTATTTATCCATTGTCTGGCCAGACTTGTTGTAGTGTCCTAACATTTAGTATTATAGGAATGTTAGTATCATATGCATATTTACATACATACATATATGCAGTGTATTTATTTTCATATACACATAGCTTATTCATATATAAGTAATGCACCTCGACAGTGGGAGAGATGATTGCAGTTATATACGGGGAACGGGAACAACTCCAGCTTTCAAATAATTTCACGGCCATCTGGCGCACGCTTCTCATCTCTTATTATTATTATTAGTCCTGTCATATCACAGGAATTTACAAAGTTTTTCTATCTTTGTGTAGTCAATAGCGAGCAGTCAACTAATACGGAAGAACGGAAGCATACAAAAGCAGATCCGAGCATAACCAATACAATGTAAAAACAACCTAAACAGCACATTTAATAAGTTCATTGCAAAAGCAAATACAATACAACCATTGACTTATAATAAATATATTGTAAACACAATTATTGGACTCCTCAAACAAACTGGGTAAAGCTAAGCTCATACATTATTTCTCTTTGCAGTTTTTAGTGTGATTTTGTATTTATTTTGAATTTGTATTTATTTTGAATTTGTATTTATTTTGAATTTGTATTTATTTTGAATTTGTATTTTGTATTTATTTTGAATTGTATTTTGTATTTATTTTGAATTGTATTTTGGTATTTCGAACGAATCATCGAAGAAGCTTTTTGACGAAGATATTTTGAAATATACATTGTCTACATCCATTAATAGTGAGATTGTTAAACCAGACCATCCATAATAAAAGTCAATAAAGATGGAACGACGATGCTTGAAACAATACCCAGGCTTTTTGATGAATCTATTCCGGCTAGTGGTTAAAATATTACAAGCTAAATGTATTTACTGAGAATCAAGACCAGATGCATCTAATATTAATATATCCCCAAACTTATACACTACACGCATGAATTCCTGCTGGCATAAACTTCTAGTACGTATAACTTTCTATGTTCATTGTATGCAGGCTGTGCAGATGTAAAGATGCTAAGGACTATAGTATTTATTCATGCTTAGGTGCATCAAAAGAAAACTTTTCCCATTGTAAACAAATGTTGGGTCGTTCAGGGGAAAACAGAAAGATCACTAAAATGAATTTTAAATAGCCTTATATTTCAATTCATTGTATGTTAATTTAAGAATTATCCCCAGTTCAGTAGAAGGTAAATTCAGATTTATTTATATTTTTAACAATTTTAATAAAAATTTTAAAATAAGATTAATCTGTAGTTACTAGTTATTTCGAATATTGAAATTAATTTCATGTTAGTTTGCTATTTATTTTGTTTTTCTAGAATATTCCTTCTGCATTTTAATTTCGTACAATTTTTTACCACTTACTTCGTATGTTACATTAGAAGACGCCGAAATATAAAAATGGCTGAATAGCAATAAAAACGTGATCAACGTCCAAGGAATTCAAAAACATTTTAAATGAGGCATTTATCTCCCTCAAACTTCACATCATTCATAACACAATGCATTTAAATAAGCCAAGAAAAAGCAGAGGCTGTAAATCCAAAATTGTTTTCATACAGGATTCACTTCGGCATTTTGGATGAAAAAGCAAGTTTTGGAAGTAAATCCCGAGTCATAGGATTATTGGTTGGATTTCTCTTTTTTGATGTGAAATTGATCCGGATTCCTCCAAGCTTTTCCCAAGAAGTGCGGAGAGCAAGAGCAAGGGAGAGAGAGAGATGAAAAAAGTAAACGTTAGGGAAAGAAGAAAAATGATCTGTGTAACAAAAGGTTACAAGGAGGAAAACCTATAGGTTAATTGATCTAACCTGAAGGTTTTGGCCTTTAATTTTCTTACAATAAAGAAAAAGAAGAAGAATATATAGGATATATGGATTTATGTGTGTGTTTGGTATTGAGCAAAAGTTTTTACACACACAAGAAATATTATTTTCAACCCGCCACATAGAATAAAAAACAAGTTGGCAAAGCCCTTTTCTTTCTGTGGTTAAATGTGTGAGAGGATAAAGCCGTAAAAAAAGAAGAAAGGCTGTGCGCGACTGCCGTTGAGGTTGTGTGGTATGTAGTTTCTACAAGGCTAATTTAATGCAACATAAATTCACAGGTGCTTCCTTCCTTGTTGAACTTCATGTTATATGTACTGTCAATATATAAGCTTTAATGGTAAATTCCCTTTAATAGTAAATTCTTACTTTTATAGTAAATTCTTGTTTTTATAGTAAATTTCACATATGCACTTCTGTTTTTAAATCCTTGCATACATATTTACACATTGCAAAGACTTTTCCCTATTCAAGAATCCCTTCGAAACATAAATTATTGAAATTACACAAGGGGATTTTTTTAACAAAGCTTGTCAACCTTCGTCTTTATTTATCACTCTCAATCCCATTTGCTTTATTACACCTTTTGCTTTAGTCCTAAGGTTTTCTGGTGCATATTCGTGTGTGTTCCCTGGATGAACGCTGTTTTTAATGTGCAGATTTCCCGACCACCTCCTTAGGTTACATGTGTTTTGGGGATGAACGGTTGGCAATTATAAAGTCTCCATTTTTCTTTCGCTTTTTAGGTACCCGCAGAAGTTCTAGTCTTGCAATTTACATTTCACCTTGCATTACATGATGCAGTTTACCCCTAGCCATTATACTTTTAACATGTAAATGAGCTGGTATAGTATACATAGTAAGTAGGGTGCATAAGTAAAAGAGTTGTAGATAAACTCGCGGTTAATAGTGGTAACTATGTGTACGTCGT
Organism: Lipothrix lubbocki; assembly: GCA_034696945.1. Taxonomy (NCBI): domain Eukaryota; kingdom Metazoa; phylum Arthropoda; class Collembola; order Symphypleona; family Sminthuridae; genus Lipothrix; species Lipothrix lubbocki. The sequence goes on from JAQGAK010004855.1 coordinate 7,663, forward strand.
TTGTTTTCAATGGTGTTACACAGTGGACAGAAAATATTGCACTAGGGACGACATTAACTATTTCACGCTGTTAAATGTATACAGCAAACTTGACAATAAGCCATAGTAGTCCTTTTGCCGTTGTTATTACACAGCAGTAGAAACACAAAGATCACGCAATGTGCTTTTATTCAAACCTTTGGTAGCAGATTTTGTTTGGTCATTGATCTTCCAACTCTTGGTGCGGAACGAGTGCGATTGAGGTGAAAAGCTTATTTTTATTTATATTGTGTTATCTGTACTACATATTTTGTACTTACGTTTGTACCTCTATATTTTGTATTGTAATATTTTCTACTGTAATATTTTGTATGTACTTATGTATGTACATTTTACTTAAACGTGTTTTCTTAAATTAAATATATATACGGATTCAGGAAATTAACTGCACGAAAACACGGCTAAAAAAACTTCTTATTTTTGTATAATAAAAAACTTTAAATACTGAACGATTCGTGCTAATAAGCTTATAACACATGTTTACATGTTGTATGTACAGATGTAGTTATAACGAAAAGTAAATACCCAACAGCATGAAACACTTGTAAAACTAGGTAAATCCGCGAATTTAGAACAGGAGCACCATTGTTATTGAAAATACATTCACGGAGCATAAAATAGTGACAGCGGGCTGAGTGTTTCCCGAAGTGCTCACAATGCGTGGACTCACTTGACCACCCGTTGAAGCTGGCAATAAATCCCCAATATCCCACTGTTATCTATAGGTATCTCTCGTCATCGATCAACCACATGTCCTATTCATCATTGAATGCTCTGCTGGTGTTGTCCCTGTTACTATCGTGTGCTTTGGTATCATGGAACTTTTAATCTTTAACACCGTTACCATGCAACGTAAAACTACTTTGTTTGTATGGGTGTACCTTTTATATTTTTAAGATATTTAGATTTATTTACATTTACATATATTTTGTAATTATAAATATTTATTTTGTATACATTAGCATTCATTTTGTATTTGCTACTACTTATTTTGCCGTTATTAATATTAGCCGCTATCCTTCACGCAAAACAACATGAAGTTGTAAACATGCATGTAACTATCAATACTATTTCTTGTTTCACTAAAACATTAGTGTGTTTGTATTTACTTTTTATTGTGTTATTGGAAACAAGTTCCAACCCTTTTACACACAAATTTTACCTATAGAGAATCCTATTCAAGCAAGATTCTCGATGTCTACAGAAATGCGTATGTAGCAGGGCCTGCCCATGGCAGGCAGCCAAAGAACCCCCAGGAATGCATTTGTGTGCAAGGAGGTGCTAGAACCAAGTGAAAGCTCTTTGGTTGTTCATGTCTGGAATAACTTGCAATTGAATCCTTGTCACTTCTCTGTAGTAGCAGTAGTAGTAGCAGTGTTGGTATGTATATGCATTACATTTGTATATATAAACTCCAAGCATTACGATTTGTGTAGAAGGTAAAATGGGTTCAGGCAAGCATGGTAAAAGAGCAAGACTAGAGTGCTGAGTCTACTGCCAAGGGTTACCTATACAAAGTATACATAAGTAAAGGATCGAGGGTTGCGGGAGCTCCATGCGGAAAGATCAATCGGTTCTCTAACATCCAAACACTTGCTCCGCAGTGCCTCGTGTGTACTGGAGAAGCTACCAATTTCCCTGTAAAACATTCCTTTGCATGTGTACAACCTGGATAAGATTTCGGAGGCTCTATAAGTTCTAATGCAGTGTAGTGTGTATATCTCCTGCATTCTCAAAAGTTCATATAGTAATTACGCTAATATTTTCGAGTTTAAAAATTTCGTATATACATATTTGCTATCTTATGCACACTTTAAATTTTAAAGCTTATATGCACTATAAATGAAAACTAAAGTTGCGCAGGGAATATAAACATTATAATAACTAAAATGCGAAATAAATGTACGAATATGAACCTTTCGCAGACATTGAAGCCTAACAGCTTTAATGAACATTCAAAAACATGGCATAGAAACATATAGTAAATACTTTTGTGTACTTAAACAAAACTTGAAAACTAAGCAGGACGGCTAATAGCGTTGTTTTGAGATACTCACAAGGTTAAAAATCCGGTGGATTCCCATATCCTGACAATGCTTTTCTATTGCACTCTGAGAAGCTTTATATCGCATACGCAATAGGATTTGCTGTATCTTCCACAGCTTCCGCCGCTTTTCTTCCCGCTCTTTGTATACTGTAATACTGAGGTATGTATTATTGTTGTATATATGCTGAGGTATATAACCATAGAAAGAATAAGAAAAAACTCTTGAGAGACATCTTTAAGGCTTGACGTGACCAAAATAAAAGATTATTTGCACGTCCCACAAAACTCAAATATAGTATGAAGAGAATCCGACGGATTACCGTCAGACCGGCATTGGGGAAACAAGGCCTGGAGCTACATAATGAAAGCGAAGCGATGAGCATAGAAGCACTGTGGTGTACTATATAACTGAACTGCGTATTCATACATGCCATATATAACGTGTATAAGTACACGAAATACCATGTATATCATGCATTGCATATACACACAAGTATTCGTCCTCTTACACAGTCCCTAGTTAATAAGCTGGCAAAATCGTTTTCCTTAAGTTTCATCTTCACCGGCACAGCACTACCAGCAGAACCGCAAACCAAAGGAGGAAAGAAAGGAAATTCGCTCTTTCTCTTGAATAGCAATTTTTGAAAGGAGCATACTAAGAGACAAACCAAGGGTTTGAGGATAAAAACCGTTGCTGGTTTAGTGCTCATAATATGTATATATAAAGCAAAACGGAAGACACAGACAGAGAATTCTCATGGTAGAAAAACTTTTGAAAGGTGAATATTAAAATCCCGACACTGATTAGATGCACAAAAAACGGCTTCTTGCAATATAAAGGATGAGCTTTTTTCAACGAGTCACACACATACAAGTACTCGTAATTTTGTTTCTATCAAATCCATATATAGATACATACCAGTTTCCGCAAAATTCATATTATATCGTTGTGCACTATAGACTGGGATCATCATTTATAAAGGAATATTCGTCAATATATGTATAGCTTATATTTACGTGCATATTCAAGCTTTGCTGTGGCGCATTAATACTTGTAGATCCACCATTTCCATGCATACATCTGCATTTCATCTGTGGAGTTACGGAAAAGTGAATAAAAGTTACAAGAACAAATACTGCAAGCCCAGTCCTGACAGCATGCTTCGTTACACCTGGAGAGAGCGAGACAGAGTTCAAGGGGAAAGTCGCCTGTCGCTCGGCACTCATCCTTCGCTTTCCTTATTCATTTTATTAACCTTGATATATATATGCAAGCATTAGGTGTGGAGCACCGAACCATGGGAAAACTCAAGTGTGAGAGTAATATTAAGTTAGTGGGGTAAACTCTGTCGAACTTTCTTTATTACTTTGAATTACACTGGCGATGCACCTACTGAGCTCCGCATCCCATATTTTAATAGTGTATTTATTTTTGTGTTTATTTTTGTGTTTATTTTTGTGTTTATTTTTGTATTTATTTTTGTATTTATTTTTGTATTTATTTTTGTATTTATTTTTGTATTAATTTTTGTATTTAT
>JAQGAK010004856.1:0-11283 GCA_034696945.1 Lipothrix lubbocki
ACATATATTTTGTATTTATTTAATTTTGTTTTTGCATTTATTTAAATTTATTTTGTATTTGTTTTAAATTTATAATTTTATATTATTTATTTAAATTTATTTTGTATTTGTTTTAAATTTATTTTGTTTTTATTTTTAATTAATTAATTTTGTATTTATTTTAACTGTATTTTGTACTTATTTTGAACGTATTTTAAATTATTTTATACTTAAATGTAATTTATTTGAATACATTTCACTTATTTTGCACTGCATATTACAACGCATAAATGAATACAAAATTAGTCAGCACACATGTAAACCAGTATTTAGTTCAAATTCCTGGATAATCCGTTAGGTGTGAGTAACGTTTGCTCAAGGAAATGTTGGGTAACAGTTAATTTTCGATGGAATAAATGTCAATATAGTACGAAAACCGCAAACCGCAGTATGTATACAAGTAATATATATCTATGTCCACCTTGAACTTCCTCCCTTATGGAAGTTGAAATCAAATATTGAAAAGTAAATTTCCTTTAATAAGAAACCAAAATGGTCACCGGTCAAGGATTGAGGATGTTTGTTAAATTGCGATTGCATTTGTTTATTTATGTAATTTAACTTATGCAATGACCGTATGAAAACAATCGGGAAATTACACTAATATTGACTATGTGCAGTTATTATACATACAATCGTCAATAATTGTATAATAACTGCATAGTGCATACTTACGTAAAATAAATTCTCTATTTTCAATCAGCAAAATGCAACGACGCATATTGACGTTTATGCATTTAAAATGTAAACTTGTATTATTAACTGCATTGTTGCTGGAAAAGCGTGTGATGAGCGTCATCAGGGGAAATGAATGAAGTAAACAAAGTTTCCTACCTGCAAGGGAATTCTTATTATGTATGTATGCTGGACTCGAAGTTATTCTCGTATGTTTATATCTATTTTTACTTGCTCATATTTAGTGCAAGAAAGTGAAAAAGTATGAATGTAAATAGTAAATAGAAAAGTTGGTATTTGTAAAATGTTGTTAATGTACATATCAGCAAAGAGATAGTTAGTCGGGCAAGTCTTATTGATTCTTGGAAGCGTTTTCTACAAAATCAAGCATAAATGATACTGACTTGAACTGGATTCTCAATGTGAAAGAAATTTCGAAATACTTTATAGCCAATAGCCATATGCACTTTACGTATAAAATTCAAAGTACAAAAATACGCAATAATAGTGTTGCTGGAATGAAAAATGAACTTTGTTCAGGGTTTGCGGTTTCTAATTTTAAAGGTAAATTGATGTATTCACATGGTAGATAATATGGATTGTTTAGGCAATTTTTATTTTCGATCATTGCTCATGCTTATTGTTCTTAATTGCATGGTAAAGTTTTTTTTCGACTACTTCTTTAAGCTTTACAATATTGTTCGCGAATGGACTTTTATTTATGTTGTTCTGTTTTGATTTTAAATTATTTTGTATTTATTCAAATTTATTTTGTATTTACTTCAATTTATTTTGTATTTACTTTAATTTATTTTGTATTTATTTAAATTTATTTTGTATTTATTTAGATTTATTTTGTATTTATTTAGATTTATTTTGTATTTATTTAGATTTATTTTGTATTTATTTAAATTTATTTTGTATTTATTTAGATTTATTTTATATTTATCGAATTTTATTTTGTATTTATTTATATTTATTTTATATTTATTGAATTTTATTTTGTATTTATTGAAATTTATTTTAATTTATTGTGTATTTATTTCATTTTATTTAACACTTATTTTAATTTGTTTTTATATGAATTTCATAATTAATTGCAAATTTTAAAAATTAAATCTCTTACTTTATTTTTATTTGGTGTTTAAATTATTAGTTTGATCAATTCTTTCAATTTACAATTCAAAGAATCAAGTTTCGTTTAAAAAAAATTTTTTTTTTAAATATCTCTCTCTTTTCCTTCTAAATTCATATCTGATATGCTTGGCTTTTTGACACACGTGTGAATTTCCAAACTTGCCATTATCCTCATGTAATTTTTGCACCAGTTTACTTCTGCCCACCCACTAAACTAATAGCTTTCACACCAGAAAAGAGAAAATCCAATTTGTACAGAAAAAATTAAAATTTTTGTCTCAAGGTTGCATTATCGCTGTTGCTATACTGCCCACCAGCAGTTCCAGCAGCAGCAGCAGCAGCAGCAATAATAATTATAATCTTTTGCCTTTTTATAGTGTGAAATGCAGTTTACTTAATTACCACATACATGCCTGATATTATTTATATGCACACATGTTGATCTACGTTCAGCTTCGGAATTATTATATATTTAATTTTTATTTTTATTGCTAATAGGAATGCATATAATTTATAATGAACTTACTATTTTGCGAATGCTAATTTCAAGCCATTGACGTCATTTATTGTCTTATTACAGGAATTATTATTATATGTATTTTTTTAAAGTAATTTGGTAGTGTGATAACATAAGATTTATATGTTCCGCATTATTGCAAAAGGGCGTACAGAATTAAAAATTAATTCCCAGGGATTTCCTGCAAAAATTCCCATCCAATTTCTTTCTGCAAGTTTTATTTAATAATTAAGTTTATTTTTTATTCCTCTCTCCTGGGTTTTATTTTTCTTACTTAAATTCCTCTTGTCCTATCCTGGTTTTGCTCTTTGTGTGGCCTGATGCCGATGTCAAGGATTTGCAAAAGGGATTTTACAATAATAATAATGAAGCGACTAAAAATAAATACCAGAAGTATAATAATTAGGCTGCTGACATTTTACCACAAAAATGTTCAACTTCTCAATTTTTCCCACCAATAAATATGTAATTATATGTATAAAAGGATTTTAAAATACATTTTTCACATGATTCAATACAGCAATTAAGGTTTTCTCTACTAATAATACTGACTTGAAAATAAATACATAAGATTAAAAAAGTTGTAATTTAGTGTCAAATTAATAAAATTAATAAATAGGAATAAGAAAGAGTATATAATTAAGAATAATTAAATCATATGTACATTTATTTAATAAACGCAAGAAATAGTGAGCGCGTTGTTTGTTTGCTAAACTTGAGAATTTGTAAGCTCATAGTGCAATTTGTTTTTAACCCTTTTTGCAATGAGCCTGACAGTGTCGACATTATTGATTTTAGCAAAGTCATATCATTATTAGCTATGGAAGAATTAACAAAGAGGAAAAGTCATGGTGTCAAAAACTGATTGAATGTGTGTAGATTTGTGTCATATAAAAATTCTTTTAATTCACGCAATTTATTTCCTTTGTATTTCCACAGGTCACCCGGGTCATCCGGACGAGACAGAAGAAGAGTCATTAATCGTTGTCTATGCTCTGTTCTTACCTCTGCTAGCCGCTCTCATTTTTATACTAATCGTTGCACTCTACGTCAGGTATGATTTTTTACCCTTGTTTGCACTTTTTAGTAAATAATAATTAATCAATAAATAATAAATAGAGAATTCAATAAATAAATAATAAATAAAGAATTTAATAAATAAATAATAAATAAAGAATTTAATAAATAAATAATAAATAAAGAATTTAATAAATAAATAATAAATAAAAAATTTAATTAATAAATAATAAATAAAGAATTTAATAAATAAATAATAAATTGAGAATTTAATAAATAAATAATGAATTTAATTTAATCTCCTTAGAAAATACAACCATTTCCGTAATATTTCAGTACACAGGCTGTCATTAGAAACTGCAAGTATTTCTTTCAAAATTTGCAAACAGCAATATTGACAATTTAGCAACGTGCAAAAATTATCCAGATTGGTATTCCTATATGTATGTGCCATTAGCATTGTTAATGCACGACAGTGACGGAGTGAGTGCCTTTCGGAATAAATGAACTCTTTTTATTCTAATGAACACATGAGAGCAACAGGTGTAATGTCAGAAGAGTAATGTGTATGCAAATATTCAAGAGAACCCTGATGAGCACAAGTTAAATTCGTGAGCGTCAAATCGTCAATAATAAGTGCAAAAACCATGTCATATATTTAAGCTACAAGCTATAGCTAGCTATAACAGAAATGCAATGCAAAATGCAAAGCAAAACAAAGCAAAGCTATAACAACAAGCAAAATAAGTCATAAAAATAGCAACTCGCAATATAACGACTACGCTCCATAATTTATATTTTAGATCTGCTGGTGTAATTAAAAATATTTTTAGACAGCAATAATATTATAGGCTTAGGCATATGCATTTATAGTTTTGCCCGTGCAAAATTGCCAGCCCCAACGAAAAAAAGTTAATAAAATTTAAGAGCGAAAGACAATAGTAAATATAGGGAGCGTAAACCTTTACTATTAAGCATAAGCATACAATACATAATAGAAATTAGGAATAGGAAAACGTATGTGTATATACTTATTCCATATATTACTACAGCGCACCTCAACTCCACGAGAAGAAAATAAGGTTTTTTTGCAAAGTCTGCAATTTAATTTAATTACTACGAGCTCACCTGACGAAATCCCATTTAATTAACACAGCAACGACAAGCTGAGCAATAATGTCATTATATTATTTTTCAAACAAAAAGGTCAGCAACAGCAGCAGCAGCAGAAGGAGTAGCAAATTATATGGCCGTTTAACTAACATGTAATGTACATATATGGAATCAGATTACAATGGTGAACATGCCATTTAAATTCATTCGTGTACATATATGGAATTATATTGCAATGGTAAATGTATACCATTTAATTACACTGGTGTACATATGGAATTATATTGTAATGGTAAACATATATACCACTTGATTACACTGGTGTACATATGGGAATTAATTACCATGGTAAATATATGAAATTAAAATACATTGGCGAGCATAAGGAATTAAATTACAATGCTAAACATACGAACGTAAAATACATTGGCGTACATACCGAATAATATTACAATGGTAAGTATATGAAATTAAAATACATTGGCGAACATACGGAATTATATTACAATGGTAAACATATGGAGTAAAAATACAAAAGTGAACAGACGTAATTAAAATACATGGATATACATATCTGTATATGCGGAATGTATTAATTCAAATATAAATTCCATTACACATACATAAGGGACCTTTTTTGACGTTGGAAGCTAAAGAGTATTTACGCCCGTATAAATTACATGGCGTGTACATACGTAAACGCTCCGTATTCATCAAATTCAAAGATACGTCGTGTCGCTTTGCTCACAGTCATCATCAGTTGTCGTCATCATCAGCAACAAGCAGTGCAAATGGAAAATGACAAAATAATAATAATGAGCGCGAATAAAAAGACGAGTTGTAACTAGTTCTCGTATGTACACATGTGTATTTATAGGCTTGTATTTATGTGTAAATGACAGTCTCCTTAAGTATTGATGAAGGGGTTTTAACATGGTAGGTATGTATGTACGTACATACATACGCTGGCTTGTAAATTAAAATTCCTTTTGAAACTAATGGACTTGAAAGTCGCACACATGTTATAGTTTTGCAATATTTGCATTTGTTTGCGTCGGGCTTCCAATTATTCCCCCCCCCTCTTCCTCTCTTTCATTTTTCGTGGATTATTTTTTCACTTGTGCCAAATCCTTGTTTGTTATTGTGCAAAAAGCGTGGGCGTTGGTAAAATCCTATTTTTTGAGAATTTTCACTGATTTTTCAATTCACATTTGCATTAGAAATGTCAAGAATTTTTTACTTTTCCAACTCACATTAATAAAAAATGTAAGAATTTTATTGTTTGTTTTTCAATACAGTTTTACATTAAAAATACAAGAAATTTTATAATTTATCATTTAATTAATTTTCATTTAAAAATAGAAAAATTTTCAGCAATTTTCATTGCAAATTCTTACGGAAATTTTCAGGATTTTTCAATGGTCGTTTTTCCAAAAAATACATAAATTTCCAAATTTTTCATGGTTTTCATGGTTAAAATTTTTCGGTGCAAGTTTTAAAATTAAAATTTTCTAATTTTAGAAAATGCAGACTTTTTCAGGAGTTTTTGGTGCGAATTTTCAAAAAATTGTATGTACGTTTTTATACGAAAAAAGAGAGATTTTGTCAATTTTCTTGAGTCATCTTTGTAATGAAAAAAAACTTTGTATAAACTGTTCATGCAAATATTTCTCTGGCATTTAACAACGCAAAATATTAAATAGCAAATCCTTGAGGAACAGCGTGCCGAATTTAGGGCAGGTTACAATAATAGGAGTAATGAGCGGTGTTGTTGCTCCGCTTTATTTTTACTATTCCCATTGTAGTAAGGAAGGTTTGATCCTGTACAAAGGCATTCTATTTTACTCCTTCAGAAATAAAATCTCTAAAACTATTCCTATTCCTAACCCAAACTGCGTGGTAATTAAAAAGACGAATTCAATTTAACACACACGGGAGCTATACTTACTTAGTATGTATGTTATAAGTATAGGAATAGGTGGTATGACTGAGTATTTTGCAAAATAAAGTTGCTATAAAATGTTCGCAAATTCCGAATAGAGATATTATAGGTGTAGATATTAATATTATGATTATGAACATGCATACAATATATACGTTTTTACAATACATTTTATATTTGGCATTTTGCACGTTATATTCTTCAATGAAGCGTGTAATGCACCGGTAGTTATTTTTAATTCTGTAAAGGCACAGCGGGTTTACATTTAAGCGGAAATATTATATGCACCCCCACGATTTGAGCTTTGTTGCTAAACACTCCCAAATGGCAAGTGCTCATTGTCGTTAGAAAGAATTTGAAGCTTTTTTTCTCGGAATTTTTATTAGAAAATACAAGAAATTTAATAATTTTCAATGCAAGTTTTCATTAGAAAATGCAAGCATTTTTAGAATTTTCAATGCAAGTTTTCAATAGAAAGTGTAAGAATTTTCAGGATTTTTCAATGCAAGTTTTCATTAGAAAATGCAAGAATTTTTAGGATTTTTCAATGCAAGTTTTCATTAGAAAATGCAAGAATTTTTAGAATTTTCAATGCAAGTTTTCATTAGGAAATTGGGCAATTTTAGAATGTTTGGAACTAAATTTATATTACAAAAATACAAGAATTTCCAGCATTTATCCATGTAAACTTCCATTAGAAAATACAACATTTTCCAGAAATATTCATTGCGAATTTCCATTAGAGAATGCAAAATTCTCCAGCATTTTTAGAGCAAGTTTTCATAAGAATTTGCAAGAATTTTCAGCATTTTCAATTCAAATTGGCGTTGGAAAATTCTAGAACATTCCTATCTTTGGAAAGTTGCTTGTCTTTTCAATACGTAATTTCAATCACTTTATCAACTTTTTTGGGGCAATTATGTCACGAATTTCCAATGTAATTTGTGGCCATGAATTCTTCATTGTGTATGCGGCATATTAATAATAAATAATAGTATTCATGATTTTTACCCCGCACAGCAGTGTAAGGGTATACGAAATATAAATATATATTAAGTGAGTTGCTATTTTTAAAACTTTTTTAATTGTTTAAATAAGGAATAAATAATTTTAAAATAACAGAGTATCTTATAATAATATATTTTAGTATGTACGGTTAGGTTAAATAGCACTCAAATAGCAAAACCCTCCTCCTCCTCCCGTCTTTCTCTCAATTTATTCCTTATGGATATTTTATTTGTTATTATTCCGCATGTCGTGTACAATAGTCTGTTAAAATTATGAGATCAGTTTTCCTCTTCTTTTTTTTCTGCGTCTGCTGTCCTGTAGTATTTTTTCCTCGTTGTAAAATGCATGAGTCTCATTAAATAGAATTGTGTGCACTATGTATCACATATACATATTTTACGCCTTTTCTATGCGGTACAGTAATAATAACTTCCCGGAGAATTATAAACCCTGGGTTAGTCATTCAGAGAGTGTGGCTGATCCAGCAAGTTTATTTGTGTTCTTGCGTGCTTTGGGATTTACAGCGCTATTGTTATTTTTTGAGATTTTTTTTATTCCCATTGAGTTCTTTCAAACTGGGATAATTTTTTTAAAATTCTATCAAGTTTTCAATAATATCCGACATATTCTAAATTTAACAATTATCTCCAAATTTTCTTAAAAAAAGAGAATCGTAGATATTCTTTATTTACGCTTTATTTTAGATTTTAACTTTTTGAATAAACTTTCAAACGGGTTTTAATTTCAAGCAAATATCCAAGTATTCAGAGCGCTTAATTTATTTTAATAATTTATTAGTATTGTAAATTTATCATTTCACGTTTTGAGGGCACTTCTCCATTGAAACTTGAAGGTAATACCAGAGGATATCACGACACATATAGATAGAGGATATATGTTTTATTCTGTGCGTAAACTACTTACTGAATTATTTTGTGACACATTTTCTGCTTAGTTTAATACAGTCAGAAAAAAATTTACACGAGGTTAGTTCTGCGAATCTAAACTCCGGAAATATTGGTTAAGATGTGGGGGAAAATACACAAGTACGATCATTGAATCAATGTAGTTCATTTAAATTATTTTACTTATATTGTGGTAAAATTTTGAGGAGAAAAAAAAATTAAATACAAAAAAAACAAAAATAAATATAAAAATAAATACAAAAATAAATACAAAAATAAATATAAAAAAAATATAAAAATAAATACAAAAATAAATACAAAAATAAATATAAAAATAAATGCAAAGAGGGAATTGTAGGTATAAAAAACTAACTTAATTATAAATTTAAAACTAATAATCCAAAATGCGAAGCAATATTGACCTTCAGCCCGTCCAAACCGCAGGCACGTATTAACAATAAATTTGGAATTACTCGTCGAAGGTCCCAAGGAGTGATGGGAAAGCTCCTGGATCACGTAGTAGAAGTGCGGGCGTGATAAATGTGACTGGATTATTTAATTCAGGGGATGAAGCTCTCTTTCCCTGTCCTGGGATATGTCAGATTTTTTGGAACAACAGCAAAATTCCATGCATCTCGACATATAGTTTTACATATTATGTATGTTACATATAATATATCACATTTCTTAAAATTGCCTGCGAATTATACGAAATAATTTATAAAGCGAAATAATATTATTATCATCCTAATTGAAATAATTGTAAGTAAACCTCTTCCTCCACCGCCACATATAACGTTGCAAAAATTATTTATTATTCTCTTATTAAAGTTAATATCTTCATTCTGAAGTAATTTGACATTGAAAGTTCGTCAAAATGTGTTTTTAACGTTCGTTTCAAGTGGGAAGGGTTGGGATAATAAAAGGGGAAAAAGGATTTTTCCGCGTATGTGTGTAAACGTTTTTGCGCAATAATTATTATTAAGCTCAAAGGATGATGAAATTCGTCCGCATTTAAATAAAAATCCTTTTTATTTTTTTTACAGAAAAAATGCATAAATTCTTTCCATCCACATTCCACATATGGAGACGACGATGAATTCAATTATATAAAATATGCGCGCATATTTCCAACATCTCTCTTCTGCATGCCAAATGATTACACAACTTACTTAAGTCACTCTTCCAGTTCAATTTTTATTTTTGTCCCTCTTTTTGCCCTTGTTGTTGTTGCTGAACATGCGAGTCGGAATAGGAAATATACGTACTACAATGGAAATACATATACAAAGTTTTACAGACTACATTTTCATTTTTACTTTAGGTAATTGGCCTTGAGTTTGATGATCACATTCTAACCTTTGCGATATTGTCAGGCATCTTATTATTATTGTGATTCGCTTTATACATATGTTCACGCATTCGTAATTGTGTAGAATATTTTCCTGGATTTTTTAAAAATCTGGAAAGACTTTTATGTGGTAAACAACTTTGCATGTGATATTTTTTTAATTTAACAATTTAATTCAATTACGTGATTCTTGAATAAACGCTGGTATTTAACACATGGGACTTCGAATAAATTGATACAGTTGATAAAATACGAGCTAAATAATGTAAAATCCATTAATTAATTAAAAATAAATAAAATTATTTACAAGAAATAATTTAAATTAACAAATTTAATTTAAAATGAAAAATTGATACAAAAATTGATACAAAAATTGATACAAAAACTGATACAAAAATTGATACAAAAATTGCTACAAAAACTGATACAAAAATTGATACAAAAATTGATACAAAAACTGATACAAAAATTGATACAAAAATTGATACAAAAACTGGTACAAAAACTGATACAAAAATTGATACAAAAATTGATACAAAAATTTGATACAAAAACTGATACAAAAATTGATACAAAAATTAATGCAATTTAAATGCTGATTCAAACATCTAATCCAAATTATACGCTTGGGTGACATCTTGTTTTATTTTTATTTTAACTTTTACGCTGGTTTTTTAAACATATTTTCTATTATTATTCTTAATGATTTAAAAAAAAAGAAATATATTTTCTTTTAAAAATTGATTTTTTTGTGGAATTATGAATGTTTAAAGTTTATTTACTAACTACATACTACATTATTAATTTAAATGTTTAAATTTAAATTTTTTTTTTAAATTAGCAGTTTTTTAAAAATTAGAATTTTTTTAATTATTAATTTTTCAATTTTACTCCATTTTCCTCCAAAATCATTTTGAGCGATTAAAATTGAATGCTGCGGTTCTCAAAGGTTTGTTCATTTAATCCCATTAAGTTCATTTCGTGCGGAGTCAGTTTTTATAAAAGGATGCAAATCTTTTTAAAATATTCCAATTTTAATGCCAATAAAACATGATTCAAGAACTTGTAACAGAAAATACAATAAATAGAAAATATTAATTTAATTTGTGCTTTTGCATAGTTACTCGCTGTAGGGTTTAAATGAATATTCATGCAATTTTCAATGGAAATTGTATACACACAAAGTGTTTCGGTTCTCCTTAATAGGAATTTTAGCCCATTTGAATATTCATGATCGGGGGAATGTAATATTGTAATATAGACTATACTAGTATTACATATATATAAAAAAAATTCATGCAAAGAAATATAAATACTAAAATATTTTATACTGAAAAAGAAGAATTTTGATGGATTTCACCTAGGGCAGGAAATTTAATGGATTTTATCGACGGAGATGACATAATTACACAGTATTTATTTATTTTTTCTTTATTATTATTCATTTTATTTATTATTTTTTTTCTTTATTATTATTTATTATTATTCATTTTATTTATTTATTTTTTCTTTATTATTATTTATTATTATTCATTTTATTTATTTATTTTTTCTTTATTATTATTTATTATTATTCATT